>JAAAKO020065831.1:0-24261 GCA_010015015.2 Bolitophila cinerea | reverse complement strand
AATGTCATTAAACTTCACTAGGTATATATATATATATATATCGTTAGCACGCAACTTAGAAAAATAATAAAAAATTAAAAAATTAAAATTAAAAAAATATAAAAAGTTTTTTAAAAAAATTAAAATTTAAAATATTTACAATTTTTTTAAAGATGTTGGTTAAAAAAATATTTTTTTAACCTATTTTGTTAAATTACTTGTACATAGAGAAAATGTGACACACACACTTGGCGAGCCAGCAGCCATGTTTAAAAGTCTAAACTACCCCTAAGAAATACTAATTCAATTCTACTTATTCACTTTAGAGCACGTGCAATCGATTCAAAGCACTTCAAAGGTTACACGGAAAACCTTCATATTGTATTAAATGCAGGTCTCATCATGATTAAAACGACGTCGACGACGATAACATGAAAACTTATCCCTATGGCAACAAATCTTGCAGAAATATAAGCGCACGCCCCTCCTGCACCCTCGAAACAGGAAAAACAACTCACAAGCGCACACACACACACATAAATACCGAAACGCACTGGCTTCCTTGTGTGTGTTTTGTTTACCTGCTGCCGGAGTTCCATTCAAGATTGTGTGGCTGGCACACGCCGCCGTATCGTACGGCGGTCAAAAACCTTTGCGCATATAGTATTGGCAGTGCCACCCACTTTCGCCCACTCGCTCTCCACTTGTTTTGTGTGTATATTTATATATTTCCCGAGCCCAAAATTCGTGTGCCATTCAAAAGGAAATAAGTTATATATTATACGTACTTATATGTTTATATTTATATATAGAGTATAAATACAAGACGATATACATTTATATAAAACATGTATGGGCAAAATTTCCGTACATCTATTTTGGTAAAGAGTACTTATAATGGCCAAAGTATATGTACATTGTAAATACACACACACACTCACATATACGTACTAAAAACACAGACAGCAAATGTGTGTGTGTGTGTGCGGCGCGGTTATGTATTATGTATGGCTTTTTGTTTTGATGTGCGATGTGCGCCAAGTCGAGCCACATGCCGAGTTCGCGTCGCCCGTCGCCGCCACGCTAAGCGGAGAGTTCAAGTTCAGCACACTGGTGTTCTTCGTCCTACTTCCGTGTGAGCGTGCTTTTTCTATAAATACTTGATGCGTCTGATGAACGCAAAAAAAAGAAAACGCGGTTGTTGTGTGTCGGGATCGGGCACGCGAGTGTTTTTATATTTGGGAGTAATGGTCTCGCGGAAAATGGCAACACTGATGCGGATATTATTTTGGCAAAAAGTAATCCATTAGCAAGGCAGCGTTTCTAAAATTATTTTGTAAACATAACCCAACAAAATGTGATTTGTCGGTTCTACATTTTCAAAGCATTTCAAAATATTTTCAAAATATTTTCAATTATTTATTGTAGGAGGGATGACATAAATCAAATCAATTAAATCCGTAAATGTTTTTTTTTGTAAAACAACTTTGCCAATGGGCTTTATGTCTGTTTCGAAGCCCCTGGGCTTTATGTCATCAATTTCTTATTGCTTTTTCGTTAACTTAAATTACCTTAACCTTACACATTTTATTCAAACATAACCTTAAAAGTTATTGAAATCATTGTATTATCGAATTTCTTGAAAATTGTATCATTACAACAACTACAACAAAAATAATCGCCATTTTATAAATAAAACCTCCAAATGTGATTTTTTTCTACATCCACATTACACGACCGATAAAAAACAGTTTCACTCTCACTGTGCATTGAAATACTAACGCAAATCTACCTTTTGTGATTTAAAACCATCTAAAAATTTTAATATTATAAAAATAAACTAATCACATTTTCCATTTCTTTCTACTTTTACAGATGCCAACGAATGACGACCATACATAGCAACCTAACCAAAGCATAATAAATGTTTTAATTTTAATCTCTAACTTATTTATTTATTTTAATTTATTTAACCACAACCCATCTAACTTATATTAACTAAGTTCAACCTTATATTCAACCAAATTCAACGTCACATCACTCCGAAGTTATTAATTACCAACAACAACAACAATTCATCACCACCATCATCACCACCACCGTTACAACTATATATACAACTACTAAAAACCAAATTTACAACAACAAAGTACAAAAACCAACAAGTCTGAAACGAAACCAAATAAAGAAATTTTAAATTCTAAAATACCAAACATAACCAAACACAAAAAGTAAAACCAAGACGTAATTTTCAATTGCGCCCGCGTCACGAAAAGCTCACGCGCTCCATACATTATATATACTTCAGAATCCAGTTGACAATAACAACAAAAAGAGAATATAGCAGCATAATAAATTATTATGATATATAAAGATACGTATATATTTTGAAAAAGAAGACGAAACAAAATAAATATATTTGAGTATATATATATTTACCAAACACGCAACTCAAGTGTCCGAGAAAAAACCGCAGTACAAAACAAACAAAATAATTATTAATAGTGTTCAAATTCAAAATAAATAAAAATCAACCGAGTGCCCATAAATACAGTAAAACCGATATATTTATATAAAAAAACATAACAATAAAAATCTAAAATAACAAACCGTTAAGATTTAACAGTGTATAGTGTATTTTTAAAAAAGGTGTATTTTTAGAGCATTTTTAACAGTGTGCACTCCAGACAGAGTTCAAAAATTCAAAACTACCTCTACACGATTTTTTCTTCAGTTTTTTTTATTGACATTAACATACAAAATCGTGTATTTTTTAAAAACATTTTTTAACAGTGTACACCAGTCATAGTTCAAATAAAATTCAAAACTACCTCGCGCGACGCGTTCTTTTTTTATCAAGACACAACTTTTTGATATTGTGACCTTCAAAAACGTGCATTCTCCGCGTATTTACAGTGTTTGTGCCCACATATTGTGTACTCATGATGGACAATGGCATCTTTGATGAGTGTCTCGAATGACGGTACTGACAATAGTTTACCATCGTTCTCAACGTTTAGCAGTGAACTGGATCCCTCGTGGGACTACTACGAACGTGACCGATCCAGCACGGATGTAATCACCGCACAAAGCAACAATTACACGCGTCCTTGGGAAATGGAGACCAAGGACAAGGGCTTCGAGCCCTTCTCGAAGCTGCCCTCGTTCCAGAGCCAGTTTCACACGTACTCGGAGGCAAACATGGTGCCCGAACCGAGTTTGCCACAGGTCACACCGGTGCCGGTGCCGATCTCACCAATCTCAGCGTCGTTGCTCAACAACGGCTCACTCACCCAGCTGACGCCTCTGCAAAACGGTCTAACCTCACTGTCCAGTCCCAGCTTTCACACATTGACCGCCGTCAATCCACGCACATACCCGCTGGTGCCCGCACCCATTCAGGCTCGTGATATACCCGCAATAAACCATCAGTACCTGGAGGAACGACACATTCAGCTGTACCAGCCGATCAATACATTCCCTCCGCAAAACATGGTCACCGTACTGAAGAACGAACCGATACACTTTGACATCAAGAGCGAACAGCACTTTGATGTGAAGAACGGACTGCAACATTCGCAGTACCTGAATCCATTGATTGACAACGGATACGAGCGTATCAAGATGGAGAAGGCCGAGTCGCCGATGCGCTGTGACACGCGCAAGAAAGTGCGTCGGAAAAATCGAGCCAGCTCGCTGGAGTCGAGCGCCGAATCGGAGAGCAGTGCAATGGAAATGGGCGACGGGAATCCGGGTCAGGTGGCGGCCATCTCGAGTACGGCCAGTTTCAAGAGTCCGATGGGCTCGATGGGCATGAGCGATGACCACGAGAGCACCGGCGGTGATAAGCAGGTGAGACGGGTTTGCATTTTCTTTGTGTGTGCGCATGAGAGTACGATTTCTAATGGTGTTGTTGTTGTTGTTTTCAGACAAAGAAGAAGCGAAAGCGATGTGGAGAGTGCATTGGATGTCAGCGAAAGGATAACTGTGCCGATTGTGCGCCCTGCCGCAATGACAAGAGTCATCAGATCTGCAAACAGAGGCGCTGCGAAAAGCTGACCGATAAAAAGGTGAGTGCTTTTAATCTATTTAAGTCTATAACACGCTTTTTAAATAATAGAGTTCTATATTGTTTGGATGGAGATCGGTTTTTGGAATGTCAAATATCCATATAAAAATATCAGGAAAAATATACATTTTTTTTTATAAAATAAATTATGAATGCTAAAAATATCATTGAATTTGTAAAAAAAAACAAAATGAGTTTAACTATCGTTAATGTTTTCTTTAATTCAATCTAAATGAAAGACAAACAAATTGATTTTGATTTATATAATCGATAATACCATAGAACTCATTATATTAAATGGATGCAGCTTTTCCATATTTATAAAAGCACCATCCATTTACTGTACACACTTCTATGACTTGATTTTAATGAGGTATTCCACATTTAAATTTTATATATTTTTGTGATTTGTACCTTTAAATAAGCTCAATGAACTAGTACCTCAAATGGGTGGTGCATAATAATTTAATGTTATTTAAAAAATTAAAATAAAATATCTCTCATTGTCTTTTTTTGCTAAGTTCAAATAATAACGTGCTATTGCAGAAGCCGCGTGCGCCACATCTGGCACAAGCTCTCCTATTTATATATTGCTCATATGCCTTCCCAAACACGCATAATAAATCGATTCTTATCAATCGGTTTAGACGTCATCGAGTGCGTGATTTGTCAGACACCCACCAGTTTCATATACTACATACAATATGTTATATTATCAGGATATCCATTGAATAATATATATATATATAAATAAAGACAGTTGTGCGTCTGTTGTTTCGATGACACACGTATAAGACGGCAAACAAAAAATAAAATAGCATATAAACATTATAGACACACACACATACAAAACACAGAACTAGAAAAGTTTATTTATATGAAAATACATACACCGGTGTTATGAAACAGTGGTGCATGTCATGAAAAATGGCCGTTGCACCCTTGAAGAAACAGATGCGAGTCGAATTCGAGTTTTAGAGTGTTGAAAGTTTCCGTCGTGCTTTTGTGCGACTGTGTGTATGTACCTGAACTGAACGTACGCACACAGACACACACATGCTGAACATATATAATTTATGAAAATCGAAAGATTACAGCGCGTGCGCACATATGTTATTCGAGAGTGCGCTTTAATTCAAATCGAATGTGGCGGCGGCGGCTCGGCGTGACTTCGTGCGTAAGTAATTATAACATAGATTGAGCCGCAAAATTAAAATATCACTTTAAATATATTCTCAACTCATAGAATTTTCCATAAGCGCATAAGGCAGCTGCTGTTCTTGCTGTACGCAGGATTTGTGTCAGTTGGATTATGGAAATGTGAAAGGTCATGATTTGTGTATGTTTTTTTAAACTTATGGTCCTTCGAGGTGGATTAAAGAGTTTGAGTTTATTCCGTTGAGCGTGTGGTTTTAGACTTGAGTATTGAGATTATATATGGCATGGCATTAATTCAGATGAATTTCTATCATGGTTCGAGGGACCAGTTTCCATAAAACATTTTTCAAACGGTATCAGAATTTTCAGATTTGTTGAAAAGGCTCGAAGGACCATACAAAATATAATTTTCCAAATTTAATTAAAATGGGATTGAGCAGTTTGGATATCAAGGCTCAAGAGACCAATATAAAAATTCTAGTAATTAAACATACGTCATGGCTCAAAAATTACTCAATAATTTAAAATACAATTAAAGATTTGTAATCGATTAGGCTGAAAATAAGTCATGGCTCGAAGGACCATAATACAAAATGTGATTTGAAATGAATTAGAGATTTGTTTTAAGTGTCGCGTATTAGGAGATTAATTGTGGTATATGCTATATGAAATTAAATAAGCTGATTTTATGTCATAGCTCGATGAACCAATTTCGATAAAATATTTTTTTCATCGGAATTTGATTAAGCAGAATTTAAAGAATTGATAAAAAGCATTTTGAAAAATATTAATTTAAAAAAAAATAAGATTTGATTGATTACTTTTCGTATTATGGCTCGAATGACCATGACATGAAATTCTGGACCGTTATCCAAAGCATTCCAATCGGATGTTCTTCCATTTCAAAAGCTCTTCAGAATAGCTTCCTATAGTTCCACAACATATACTATACTCGAAAGACAAATCAACAAAACACATTTAAATGTCAAACCTATACGCCTTTTTTCATTTGCATCACCGAAATAAAAAAGCGCATAAACGGAAACACTTACACATTTGTAGTTGCGTTTCACAATTATTGCAATAAAAAGGCCGTACAGGCTCGAATTACGAGCACTTCCCATGTCCTATATTTATGTATATAATATAGTATTATGTTGTGTCTATGCATCATGTAGCATAAATCGTAAACATGTGTTTGTTTATTGTACATTTAATATACAAAACATATATATATATATACCATAGACCAACACATAGGCTAAAGGAAATGCGGGACATTCAAGCCACACGCGCTTTTATTGTCTCCTCGCGAATTTCGCTCACTAAATCCCAAGAAGATACGATCGCTCTGCTACACCAAATATATATAGAAACATATATACTGACGCGCTTATTTCTATATAATAGTGCATATAAAGTACATCCTCAAATCCTAAGCTGGTCGTATTGCTGCTGTATTGTAGCTCTAGCTATCTGTATTGTAATCTTCGACCGTGCCGAGCCCAGCCGCACCATCGAAAGGTGTGAAATATCGAAGGACGGTCGTTGTCGCGCGTTTTATTAGAGGGTCCTATTTCGACAATGTCCTCCGAGCGCGGCGAGCGGATCAATTCAAGATTTATATATTGAAATCCGAGGATTCAATGGGAATTCGCTATGAAAATCTATATACATACGAAAAAGGAAAAATATTATGTAATTGGATACTTTGGCTATATTCGTGTGTGTGTGTGTATAAATATGTGTAAAAGATCGTCGCGAAGATCCGGTTGGTGATGCGCGCATCCCAAATGATCCCGAAGACAGAGAGAGTGAGCGTTTGCTCGCAGTTGATGCGCACGTATTTTTTTCTCAGCCAATCATCATAAACGCAGTGGCTCGGAAAAAATGTACTTATAATAAATTTGCCTCGCGCGCATATACACATACACACAAACACACACACAGAGCGATTGTAATAAACAGCCTTTTGATTATAACGCGAGTGGCCACATAATATATAAATATAAAAGTATTTCTGTGTGTGTGCGTGAGTACGTATGTATGTATGGAGTGTGTAGATGTAGAGTAATCTCTTTAATTGTCTCGATTTAAAAATTGCTGCAAAGCAATTGTGGGCATTAACAAAAATGGTTGTTTAAATCCAGCCGCGTCCGTCACGTCCGAGTTTCGTCGGTCTGTGTCGTTAAGTGTGTTGCGGCCACGGAGCAGCGTGCGCTCGGCTGCGGCGAGAACTCGGCAATTCCAGTATGAGCGTTAGATTCTAGATTTTTATTTTTTGATTCACGTTTGTGATGACTACTCTGCAAATGTGTATGCGTGTAGATTTTTTATATCTATTATTATAATTACAAAATGATAGGCATTGCAATTACTGGTGCTCGTTTGATGTTAAATTAAGAAATCTTTGTATCCAAACTTGACTGAAAATTAAAACGAAAAAGTGGAGGTTTTATTCAATATAGCATGAAAAATAAGGGATAAAAAATTATAGAAAGAAGAAATTGAAAAAAAAATCATACAATTTTTTTTTAATAATAATAAAAACAATGTATTTGCTGTTTAGTTAAACAACTTTATAGCTTTTGTTTTATTTTTGAAGATTTGCTATTTTAACGGAAATAGAAATTGGTACTGGAATAAAAAATGTCTTTATGGGATCTTGGTAAGAGCGATTTGCAATGGGCCATGTAACCTTCCAAAAATAATTTCTAGCCAGATTCCACGCGATTTTTTTCTTCCGAAATTTTCATTGTAATTTTATTTGTTTCATCACTATTTTTTAATGCGTCAAAGAAGCCAAATAGGATGTCCTGAAATTGAGTCGTGACCAAAAATATTATGGAATATTGAAAAAAATTCTGATATTTTAGGCTCCTAAAAACTGACAAATTCAAATAGCAAAAGTATGAAAAAATTTCAAAAATTTATAAAAAATGAAAAAGGATGTATTTTTTAAAATAGGAGGATTTGTGTAAAAAGAAGATTATGTCAAAAAAGGCCAAAAAGGTGTCGGAAGCATGTAAACTGCCCCGTACAATTTTGAGGGTAGAATTTGTGTTTTAAAGCATTGATATTATTATTAAAGTATGTGATTTATGTCGTTTTACGAAACTTCAGGAGATGATCTAGAGATTGAGAGGTTTGGGGGCAATTTAAATCATGAACTCACATAAACCAATAGTATCAATTACTTTCGTACTAGGTTATAATATATTATAGTATAATTTAAATTAAAACTAAATTAAAAGAAAAATAAAAAAATAAAAATCCACGAGTCCCAAAAATCACGCCGGTTTCCCACACCAAAATAAAGTCGGCAGACAAACTTCACAGCCGAAAAGGACAACAACCTCGCACGGCAAACACAAAAGTCCATTAATTATGTACACATACATAAAAACACACACATAAAAACTTGCATATAATTTATGTATGTGTGTATTAAAATCTACATCTATATATCGAATAAACAAAACTGAAAAAAATATATCGTATAGTAAGTCATACACAGCCGCACACCAGCCAGTGACAGCGCGCAGCCGCCACACGGACGAAGTAGCACACACACACACACACACATACACTCAGGAAAAAAAATATGTTTGCTTCACGAGTCCTAGCGACAGATGTGCGCGCGCACCTAAACCGTTGTACGGCGCGGAGCGGCGGCGCTCACGGGCGGCACAAATGGCCAGAACGCGCACGCGCATAATTTATGTTTTTCCCTTAGTGTGCCAGACAAGAACAGCACTATGTGTGTGTGAATATATCGAAAATAATGAAATTTTAATTCTTGGGATTTTCACGACTATATAAAATTGCGTGTATGTGTGTGTGTATGTGTGCACAAGAGCGCCATATGTGCAATGCAACATATATTATTATTATTATTTTTCATTTGTGTATATAATATAAATTCATTGCAGCCTGGCTTAAAGGCGGCACACAACGAGGCGGCAACGGCTCGATACTGTATTTTGCACATGTAATAAAATACTCGAAAAAGGATATAGATTAGACATTTTAATGACGTTGCGTATTGTTCGTTTTAAGTATTTAGCGCCTGTCAGAAAATCTATACGTGTTCAATTTCAAATTCGATACGCGCATTGTGTGCGATTAGGCTGCGTAGAGCGGCGCCGGCGCAGCAGTGAGTTATTGTATATACGCGCTTACAGCTTTGGAAATGCTGATTAATTATTTTAATTTAATCCTTCATTAGTCATGGAAGCGAAGCAGCAGTGTTCTTTAGGTTTATGACATAGGAGACACAACGCAATGTGCACAATACATTTAAAGTTTTATTGATTAAAATATAACCTCAAAAATGTATAGGTTATGAATTCGGTGAATTTTTTTGAAACGGGTTTATAAACGCGATACGTCACAAAATTATGGTTGTTTATATAAAACTTAATTTAAAGATACACACCATTTTAAATTGATAATTCCGAGATTGAGGTTTTGTTACTAACTTCTATCTCTTTTCAATAGTATCCATTTTTAAATTGTTCAAATCATAATGGAGGTTATGTTTGTAAGCGAAATTGTATCTTTTGCAATTTGATTCCTTTGTTTTAACTATTGATGATTTTATTTTATTATCCACATTACAAGCGTCCACAAAGAACTGTTACTGTTTTTGTGATAAATACCACCCGAATAATATTATTCTATTTTTTTTTGTTTAAATTATTGCCGTTGTAAAACTAAGGACAATTGTAATACATCCCAGTGAGGCTAGAATTTATGACTTATATACCGAAATACCTACAACAGCAAACGTAAGCTATTTGCGTGTGAATAAATTAAACAGGTTTTCATCATCAGGCCGGCTGCGTCCTAAACCAGCCAGTAGTTTACAATTATCCGGACACCATTTTGATGTTGTATATCTTCGTATACCGTATAAATATGTGTGTGTGTGTGTTTGTGCATAATATGCATATCAAATTAAAAATTATGAATGGTAATCGAGTGCCAGCCATATGTTCACTTATATAAAAGTTATTACCAAGGGATATATTAGCTCAATTTATATTTAACATACTCCTATGTATTAAGTAACAGTATAACCGTATTTAGTCTTAGGCTAAGGGCCATTTTAAGCGCAATGCAAATCGCAAATAAATTCCAAGCTCGCGCGCCCGCGGAAACCTTTTTCTTGCGCGGACGCATTCATGCGATTAACTCGACTCTTTCACCAGGCATGACCGAGTTTTTAATAAACCGTCGCTTAATTAAGAAAATTGATTAAAATCGAGCTCGAGCGCACAAACATTTTTTAAGCTTTGAGTTTCTTATATATTTATTTCGAGAGCAGTGCGGCAGCAGCGTGGCTGTGTGTACTGTGTGGATGTCAGTCCGTGTTGTTGTTGTTGTTGTTGTTGATTCTATTCCTCTTTCTCTCATGGCACGCAAGTATTTTTTAATTTAGGTATAGAAATATGTATACAAATATACAATATAGTATATGTAGGGCGATATATACATAGGGCTGGTGGAAGTATAGGATTTATAATTACAGACCTCGAGGGTTGAGCAAAAGCGCGCGCTCGCGAGCTCGTCGACGGGCGTTAATTGAGCACGCGCCGACAATTTGCGGGATGAATGCAGTCAATCAATATCGGTAAACGGGAACGCGGTAGCGGTGCAGGAGAGGACTAAAATCTCATATGCACGATAATTAACAATTTACTGTAATAATGTTAAAAATAAATATTCAAATTCATCTTTTAATTTAAATGTTTCGATTTTTTTTTCGATAAGATATACTAATTCATATCATACTAATTTAAAAAATATCAAGATTGTTTGAAAATAAAAAAATATATATCGGTAGAATTATCAATTTCTCATTTTTTTATTATTTAATTATCCATAAAATATCCATTCTAATTATTCGATAAAATATACTCTTATCTGCTGAATAATGTTCATAAAATATATTTTGTCAAATCTGTCGGAAAAATTCATAGCTTAAGTTTTTCTTATTGCCCCTTCAAAAAAAATAGGGATGTAGTGGTAGCACTTATTACGATTAGTGTGTGCCACATAATCCTTCTAAAGGTTTAAAGTTAAAAAATATATATTTTTTAAATAATTTATGGGAGGTTGTGTTTAAGAGAGGACCTTTGAAAGAAACTATTTAAAAGTACCTTTTAAAACATATTATGATCTTTTGCAACTTTCCATTATGCAATGTTGTAAAAAAAAGTTTCTCGTCTTTGTAATTTCATTTCAAAAGAAGATATTTTAAATTTAAAACACTTCTCCTGCTTAAAAGTGATAATCCGTCAACCTCCCCTATACATCTCTAAAAACGTATTGGTTCTATTTCTCTATATCTGCCAAATTTGTCGACTCATTGTTAAATGACTCATTAAAACTGACGAAAAATACTTCGGTCAAATGTGTGCCAATAAGAAAGCTCAAATTCTGGACTAGCCTCGCTATCGTCGTAATTTGACTTCTGTAAAGAAAACACATTGCACTATATACCTATCTAACTCCTCAATTTATAAAGTTCAGTAAACATTTCCGGGGTTTACCGGTTCAAGTCCCAAACAAA
Organism: Bolitophila cinerea; assembly: GCA_010015015.2. NCBI lineage: Eukaryota > Metazoa > Arthropoda > Insecta > Diptera > Mycetophilidae > Bolitophila > Bolitophila cinerea. Next base: position 12,478 of record JAAAKO020065831.1, on the reverse strand, counting down.
CAAAAGTGCAGTTTTTCATGCATCCCACGCGTATCCGAGTGCACACAGAAGCCTCTCGTACAAAAGATTACGTAAGGAGCAACTTGAATTCAATGAAATTTAATATGAAATAAATCAATAATGATTACGACATATTTACACAATACTCATATAACGGACCAGAGCATAAATTGTGTTTGTGTGTGTGTTTGCATTTCTCATGCTTTCGTTTATCTAATACTCGCAGGCGCAGCATCTTTCCGACGGTCGCGTCGCCTCCGCACGATGCACTATTTGAGTGCATGCGCAAGTGTCCTTCGTCTGTCTGTGTATATGTGTTAGTGTGAGTGTGTGCATTTATTAAACGGAAGCAGTAAGAACAACATCTTGTAACACGTGTTGCTTATAGTCTCGAGGAGCACACTGATGCATCTTAAGCACACGAGATTTATGGCTCTTCTTCAAATATATATTATATATAAAGCATTATTGCTTCGCGCGCGCTCAACACAACACAGAAAATGTTAACGGATTTTCGTTTTGCGCGCATCTGTCGTTTTCGGCGGCCGCGGCTCTGGCGGCGTATTACTGTTGTCAGTCTATTTTTAGATTCAAATGCGCGCGATGAGTTAGCGCTTGAATATTGGTTCAATTGAACGCGATGGAAATGAGTGTATGTATATATACCCTGGTGTTTATTAACATGTTGATGACATTCATTTTGGACCATGACTTGCAATGAATTATCGGAATTGTTATTTAGTGGATTGTTTCCTTAAGCAGTTGAAAAATGTGCACAATGAACGGTTATAAAAGTGAGACTATGAAGAAAATATATTTATTACGACTACGACCATTGTATTTGTAAATATCATAAAAACACGGAAATATTAAAAAAAAGCGATTACGCCGGCGAATACTGTATCTTATATCAAAATATACATTTTTCATGTAATATTTTTCAGAATTTGATAATTTACATTATACAATTTTGTATATTTTCAAAATGAGTGTATTTATAATTTTTACAAATACTCAAAATATATTTGAGAATATTTAAAACATATAAAATGTATTCGATAATCTTAGAAATACATTTCATTTTATTCTATATTCTTTCATATTCTTACCCTTATTTATATTATTTCCCATCAAAAACTATAAATTTCTTCCGCACCGATCGATAAATTACTATTTCTGCTTCACCTGCTTTTCCAACACAACGATAGATTTGTAATCACTGAAAATCCATGCACTGTAATCATATCTAAATTCAGTCTTTATAATTTGCTACAGCTGCACTTCTATACTTCCAATAGAAAATCAAACACAATCAATGCTACTGCGCCGCGTGTGTGTGCCTGTGCGCCTGTGCATGTCTCAATTCGTCGCAATTTTGCATTCTATTGTTTGTCCGCAATTTCCGATCGTTTGTGATTGATAAGCCAACGAATGTATCGATAATTCATACGCACACACACACACACACACATACGCACAAAATACGTATGCGAATACGACTTGCATCTATAAATTTTCTATAATATTGTATAAAATATATAATATTCACATGTCCATAAATCATCCGCGCCATTGTGTACTTCGCTGGCTCACTCGCTCGTTCACTCGATTCGAAACAGCGAATTATATATTTTATGCGTGAATGCGATTTGCGTGTGTATGTGTGTGTGTGTAATAAAACGCACGCACTGCAATAAAATCCATTATCCGAGTACGCGGCGTGAGTGTGTGAGTGTGTGCACTACGTGCAATCTGCAGTAACGCACACACATCTCTCGTCGTATCGATCGATTTTTATTGTGTTTGTGTGCAAGCGTGTGCTTTGTTTTTTCAGTGTATGTGTGTGTGTGTGTGTGTGTGTGTGTGTGTGTGTGTGTGTGTATGTGTGTGTGCATCCTAATGGAAATCCCTAACACACGCCGGTCGCCACGCACGCCGCACCACGACGCTTCAAAAGCACTGCAACGCAGCACATAAACATATATACATATATATAGTTCACGAATCTCCAAGGGTTGTATATATATACACAAATATATGCACATATATGCAACCCTGCACCAACAACAACAACATCAACAACAGCGCATGTATGCTAGCACATATACACACACGCACACAACGAAGAAGTTTGCAACCACCATTTTATAGATATATATATGTGTATATATATGCGCACTCCTGAATGAGTCACTTTCGCCTTGTATCGATTTTTCCGCCGTCGCTTTTCCATTGCGCGAGCATAAACACTTGCACGCGCTCGCTCTGCTGCTCGTGTGCCCTAGCAAGCTCGCATTGGTATTAGTTGATTTTAGAACGCCATTTCTGGTGTGTATATATACTATATATAGAAGAATATATATGTATATATAGAATATATACACAACATAATAATGTGTCGTAGTGTTTTGTATTATATATATATATATGTATATATATGGTACACTCAACCAGAAACGAGCACAGAGACGCACACGCACGCGGGGCAGAGGGCTGCGTGTTGGTGGTGGTGGTGCGTATACCCGCGCTACTATAGGAGCTGATGGTGCGGGTGGGGTGGTAAAAATATATATATATATATACGCGTTTCAACAATATATCTGTATACAAACACATATAGATCGGTGCTCTTGTAAAATTTCCTGAAGTTTTTAACTATATATCACTGGTGCAGAGAAGCGTGCGCGCCAAGAGTTTGGGGAGTGAGGGTAGGTGGGAGCGAGGGAGGGGGGTGGTGCTTTACTGTATAAAATAGTGCAAAGCAGAAAGATCTTACAAACATTTATGTATATACATACGCACACACACACACACACACACTCACGCGCGTTGTCGTCGTTGTCGTTCGCATCCGGGTGACGGTGCGGTGGATGTTGGCGGCGGCGGAGGGGGGGTTGGTGACTCCGTCGTGAGGAGGTAGAGGTACTTGACGCGCGGTAGTGGCGGGCGTCGGAAATGGCGGCTGTGGATGCGTGTGCGCGCGCAAAAAGTAATGATTTTTTGGCTCTGGTGCTCGGCACAAATTTAATTTCAAGAAAACGTGTATCGCGATAAAAACGGAACACGCACACAAGCATATATATAAATAAATAAATATATATATACAATTACATTGTATATATAGAATGTATAGAATCGCGCCATAGGAAGATAATGAGTTTTGGTGTTGCGGTTTCCAGAAGTTGGGGCAAACAAGCTAAAAGCAAAACGTTCTTGTATCCCAGCATTTCAATTGATGAGATTTATATAATATTTGAATGATGAGATCTAAATACTTTTGTGTTGACCCTACCTATGGTATATATACGCTTGATAGTATAGACAAATTATCCCTTTTCTCCTGGTTAGCGACTGTCTTGGCGCGCACGTGCCAAAAGTCGTTTAATTCAACGAACATTGACCTACTGCAGCTACGAAATGGGTGGCTGAAGGAATAATTACACATAGAATATATTCAAATTCAAAGTTTTGAATGTCCGAACTGGATGTGCGTATATATATACTTGTATGTATTCCTTGCTTTGCCATCTCCTTGCGTTTACCTACAAAAAACATCGCATTCGTAGGGTTTCCCCACGTTGACGACTGCGTTTAGTACCGTTTACGGTTGGCTTGGCAATGCCAGGGATTGAATTCGATTTAAATTACATATAGAGTAAATTGCATGCGTATGTGTATAATATATATAAATAGAGATATAAATATAAACTCTATGTGTATACATATACAACAATTATACATATATACATATTTGCTGCATTAATCGATCGATATTCAGGGTTGCATGCGTGTGGCAATTGAAATTTGAGTTTAGTATAGAACTAAATTGTAGAATATGTACGATAATAAATCGATATAGTTATAAACTAGTTTATCATGCTAATTACATACTATATGGTTTAAATAATTGAACGCCATTGAAAAACACTCGACAATGTATATACTTTGAGTATCGTAGTTCAAGTAAAATTTAAATTTGACCATTATAAAATAGTTTTTCATAAAAAAACAATTTGCTTAGATAGATTTTTATTTTTTTTATAAATTTTGAACTTATAACCATTTTAACCTCGCCATGGACCATTGTAAAATAGTTCCAGTATGTTGTCATAGATGGCGTTTTCTATATTTGAAAAGTACTGTATATACGATAACTCCAATTAAACAATTTAACACATTTTTTGAATACATAAAAAATAAATATGACAAACTTGAAAAAAATAATATAAAAATAATGTGCCTCTCTGAAAAATATAAAATAATAAATTAAAATAAAAAAAACATTACATTTATAGTATACATAAAATCTAAACAATGAACATAAAATTTTTGAGCTATTTCATTTTACCAGCATAAGGTTACATTAAATTCCGAATTACAACAACAAAAGCAATCTAACATACACACACACTCAAACACACAGACAGACATACACACACATACGCGCGCATTCCCGGCCGTATGCCATATTTGATTAAATTTCCAGTGAATTGTACATTTTTATAATGGGGTTAACAATACACAATGCAGACGCACGAATAAAATATGGCGATGGGTAGTAGTTGAAAGTGTGTGTGTGTGTGTGTGTGTGTGTGTGTATATTCGCTGCCAAAAAGTAATAAAGAGAATTAGGCTTTGCACATTTGTGTGTATGTGTGTATGTACCTATATATATATATATTCGCTTTTAGGCTTTTGAATACATATGATATATATCTATATATTAATTCTATACATATATACGATATACGCGTTCGCGTGTGTATTTATAATGTGAACACACAGCTCGAAATGACAATAACAATAAATTACGGACCTCGGGTGTATATATATATATTTATATTGTATAATGCGTGCGCAAACGCACGCGCGCGCACAAATGCAAAGTGTATACAAATAATAGACGCAAGCGAGCTGCGGCCGCTAATGGTATTTTCTTTCTTTTTAATTAGATTTTGATTTTGGAAAGGAAAAAACACATACAATTTTCGCGTGAGGAGCGAATTTAATTAGTTTCGACGGGAGATATATTGGATAGGCTAAAGGGAGTGGGTAGGGTTCTGGAAAGGGCAAAAGAAATAAATATTTAGTTTTATTTCGTGCGAAGTCGTATTTTTTTGTTAAGTTCAATTGTCTTGATTATTTAGAACTTCGTTTTGATTGCTATCCCTTGTAAAGTACTCGTAGTTACTTGATAATTGGAGAGATGGAGTGGTTTTTCGAAGCTTTTTGTGAAATTTAAATGTTTTTTTTCATTTATTGTCTACGTGCTATCTACATATATTTTGTGGTTAGTTAAATTGTTTTGATTATGATACATTTTTTTTGTGCTATACATTGAAAAATAGTTAAATTTTAAATTTTCGCATAGATGGCGTGGTTTTTCGAAGCTTTTGTGACATTTAAATGACTTGATATATATTGCGAGCAATATTTAATGTTCGTTGTTTTGAATATGTTTAGAATTATTAATACTAAGTAACCAATAAGAATATTCAAAATAATTTTCAATTTTCTCTTAATTTTCCGTCGAGTTATCTTTCAAATCTTAACGAAATTTATGAATGAACCAATCGCACACAACCACACACTTGCACAACGTTTACGAGATTGAGAACACACAATAACACCCACCACGCCGATCATGGGGTTGCTTTTTGGCGGCGCCGAAACAAATAATATTTATATTTATTATTTACAACCACAAATCCGTGTGATTTGTAGCAGTAGCACCATCACGCACGCCATACAGACGCGAATCAAGCTTGAGTATGTGTGTGTGTGTGTTCAGGCAATAAAATACAACCCCAACAGCATGCGTGTCTTCGTACAAGCACCCTTGTCGCAGACGACGACAATGTCGAGGGGTGCGGGCGCAAAGACATCGTTAAGACGTAAGACGCGCGGCATCGCGCTAAGGCCAGCCGCGGCACAGCGCCAACTGATCTCTGTATATATATATATATATATATATATACATAACACAGAATACATATTCACCTCTATAGAGTCCCATGTGGGTGCTTGGCACTTTGCGCTATGAGCGTGTGTGTGTGTGCGGGTGTCACCCTGCTGTGCAGATACATACATCAAACTTATAGCTCGCCAAAAGTTCCTTCCGCCTGATGGATTGGCCTCGACATTCTCGAAAGGTACAAAAGTCATGTACAGAGCGAGCGCTCTTGTCTGTTTGGCTGTGGGCTTGGGATAATTTGAGGGCACATTTCAAAGAATCATCGCAACGAATTTACGTGTTTGAGGGTAGCGAACGTAAATGTTTATGTGACGCTTCAGTCCAATCGAGTTGAGGTAGGCCCCAAATGTGATATACAAACAATCATCTAGTCAGTACGTGTTCGCCCTGCTAGACACCGAAGAGTTAAACACAGTATCAAACGGTGACACCCTAAAGCTATAATTCTGTGGGCTTTATGAATGCGCCTAGCTATCAGGCAATCCACATGTTGATTACCCGAAATATATATGTATATATATATATGTAATATATTATAGGACAATATTGTGTTATCTGAAGCACACGCAGATGCTACACGCACGAGTATCAGCCGCCCCCTTATTCGTATACACAATATACATGCATGAACTTGACCCGAATATGCGACGCAAACACGTACCCAAACAGCCTGGAAAATAGCCCCAAACACAATGAACCCGAGGCCAATGAATCCCCGAGAAAAGAGTAATCTCCGTCTGAACATACCATTTTGTGTGTGTGCGTGTGTGTGTAAGCCCACATTTACACCGAAATACATAACGCCACACGCATACAAGATGCCCAACGTAAACCCACAACCCCTTTTGTATGCCAGGATGTTGTATATAATATAAGTGACCGTGTTTATGTCTAGTCACCCACGCTGGTTCCATCAAATCGTCCCGATAATATATAAAATATGAATAAAAATATAAATATATACAATTTATATAAGAATAAATATATATAATAATAAGATGATATACTGAACTAACAAAAAGTGACATTACAAGATGACAGTTTACTTAAATACCATCAGCGCCATCTAACAGCAATAAACCCGTTTAATGTATTCAATGATATATTTATATTATAGTAATGCAAATTGCACATTTGCACTTCCACACACTCGCGAACTTGAACTCTTCTAAATATACGCTTACGAATACCGCAAACTTATCTTCTCAATTGAACAGACGGCCGCGGCGCGACTCGATGACATATCATCAGACTTAATAAACGCGTGCGCCAAGAAAGCAGAGCAGTAGTCGTCTGAGACGCGGCCGCTCGTCACTTATTTATAGGTCATACTCGCAACGGGCGTCGGCGGCGGCGCTGACACCAATGGAAAACGTAAACAACGCACGCACGCATGTGATTGAGCAGTACATAATAATCGTAACCTTGAACTTGAACGAGAACCCTAAATTCGGTGTATATACGCGCATAAAATCCGCGTTGGAATAAACAATGTCATCACGCGCTCACCCTCGCTCATAAATACTTGTTCACACAAACACCGTTATGTTTACAGGTGTGTGTGTGTATGAGTTGGGTTTGTGTGAACATAAAGCTTTGTGGCGGCTAATCATCACCGACCCCCGAACCGAGTATATATACATATATATTTAAATCAAATAAGGGTTAAAACAATCGAGTCTCCTCGCACCTTTGCGTATCCCGTACCCAAGCTATATATACACGCTGCTGGCGCACGTAAAGGGTGTGTGTGTCGCATGCGTGCGATGGCATTACCTCTCCTATTGCCCATTATACGCATAATTTTGGAATCGTTGAATTCCATTGCCCTAGATAAAGCATGTAGCAACAGTTTTGTATAGAACCCTATACATACAACGTTATAAATATATAAATGAACCAAGGGCGCTTCCCCTCAAAAGCGTGCACCCCAATATTTATGCAGAAATCTGTGCGTGGTAGCTCACCTGCACGTGTGTACCGTTTAGCACAATTCAGTGCCATAAGAACGCGCGCTCCCATCAGGAGCTAGGGAAAAATACCCCTTCTGTCGAGGTGCACATCGTAGAACAATAACAACCACCCTTGTTTTATGACGCATAAACCGCATGTGCGATTTTGAGTTTGTATACTAAGCATATGCGGGCGCCCTTGGTATTTTTTTAGGTATATATGGGGCAACTGTTTACATAATATATTTGCTTCGATTACCTGTTGTGATTGCTCCAATTGAGCGCATCTTGCACCCCATTGCGTGGCTTTATCACCACGCACGCCACGCTGGTGTATAATAAACTTTGAACGCGATACGGTTTATCTTAAGTGCGCTAGTTTATTCGTACGTTTTATAGGGAGACACCTGTGCGCGATTATCGGTACTTAGCAACGGTATGCTTAGGGTGGTTTTAGTGAAGGGTTTGTGTGAGTCCATGATGCGCTAGATTCCAATTGGTTTTAATACTTACATTGTATTGGTTTTATTTGATTATAAAATACTATGTTAGCGCCATCTGCCACAAATAATTTGCATATTTAATTGCGAAATTTATATTTTGAGTTTAAATTATTATTTTTAATTTCATGGCTGAAATACACTTTATGGGGTTTTTGAGATGAAAAACAACCTTTTGGTTTAATTTTTACTCATCAGTTTTCCCCTTTTTGGCAGTTACCCCCTATCGGTATTTTAAGGTTCTTTTAAGTTTGTTTAAACTTCTTTATTTAAAATTATCGAATAAATATTTTTATTTTCTCTCAAAGAGAGAGGTCCAGCCACTGAATGGGCTTATTGCAACTTTGCTACTCTATATATTTTTGGCTTTAATTTATGGATTCAAAAAAAAAATATTTCAATCGATCGGAAATTTTCTTTAAAATTCGATGCCTTTAGCATATTTGTAATTTAAAAAAAAAATGAATATATAAACATTTTTTTAAACTTACATGGAAAACTCAAAATTCAATCGGTTTGCGCTAACCCAGTCCTACCCTTAAAGGATTGCCCTAATTTCTCCTCTAATTACTCTTTCTATAAAATGCTCAAGAAAACAATTAGTCCTATATATACCTTAAATGAAGACGAGTAATTTTGCAGTGTGTGTGCCTGTGCGTGAATGCATAAGCACATCCATAAATAAACAATATGTCACGCACACACTCTCCCACTTACTCACACACACATTCACAAACATCCACACACATCCACACACACACACATATGCTATTGATTGCACTTTATGTCGCACGGAAATGCGCGTGCTCATATTTCAAAGCGAAGCGCATATATGGGCATATAAAATGCATGTGTGCATTGCTCGAAACGCGTGTGTGCACATGTTCACATTTTCTACTCGTTTATCTTAATTAGGATTTACTATATTATATATATATATAAATATAAATGTGTGTAAATTCAGGATTGCAGCGGTCCACCGGATATTCAGTTTTTGTGCGGTGTGATTTAAAGCGGAGTTAGGAATGTATTTTTAGAGTGAGATAAGAAATAAGGTTATTTATCCTTATGTTTACAATTTTTTTGGCTTCTGACAAATAATTCTAAAATAAATAAGTTAATTAAGGTTAATTAATGTTATGTTTTAATTCTTGGGCTCCAATTTTATCAATGCAAAAACTTATAAAAAATTGTTTATTAAAAGTTTATTTTAATAGTCTAAAAACCGAGAAAATAATCTAATTTGATTGTTTTGCTAAGGAAAACTAACAAAACAGGTTTACCTCAGCAAAAATATGACGTTCGTAAAATTCATACAATATTTACAGTTTTTTTTCTTTATCGTACAAATAATCAAAACCTCAGTAAAATCAAGCCAATAAAATAACATTTAACTGGCATAACCACAAATCCTATTTATATACTACGTCTTATCATTCTATATATATGAAATAAAACAAGCAAAAGCCAGAAAAGCACAACGTTTTGCAAAGACATCTGTCGAGCAGTAGGCGCATTAAAGACAAGGCAGCTCAGACACAAACCTCAAAGTAGCACGCCACACAAAGCGTGGCGAAGGCGCGGCGAACGTCTCGTTTGGCGCGTGTGCACATGTGTCGCCATCTTCGAGTCGATACAGCGACAGTGTACTTGGTGAGCTTCTGGAAGGTGGTGCTCGCGCTGGGCTCGTAAGCTCCGGCGTAAAAAATAAAAGAAAAATATAATTTTATATATTCTTGTGAAGATCTTATAGATTTTAAATTGTTCTTACATTACAAATTTCATTATAAATAATAATTTATTATTGTTGTTTAACCCAATTGATTATATTTTAATTAAAAATGTTTGTTCCTTTTGTTTTAGCTGTTATATGGCGCTGATGGAGCGCTGATACGAGGCGAATCGAGACGTGGACGCGGAAAAGGACGAGGAGGCGCTGGGGTAAGTTTCAACCCAACTAGATTTACTCTTTAACACTACAATGTGATGGGTTCTATATTTATAAACAATTGGTGTCTGAAATATAAAAAATCAATGTTAAACAAATCTTTGCTGGTGTGTCATAGATAAAAACCTAAATATCCTACAAAAAAAATCTTTGTCTCACGCTCTCTCTCAAATCCCTGCAGACCGTTTAGCGATCCCCAAAACAGACACCAAACCGGTTTGAGCTCCACTCTCGTGTGAATTGAATCCAGATTATGTTTGTCATTACACCCCAGACACTCTATGCCATCCCATGCCTAAGGTTGTATATATCACATTACCATATGCCGTCGCGCCGTGCGAGTGTGTCTGGTGCTACTGTCTTTACCCCGCACCTTCTCTAATCATATATATATATATATATATATATATATATGTGTTTTGTATCTTCTATATCTTTAAACGCTAAGCCACCGTGCCGTGCCGAATGCCGCGCCGTGCCACCGCATATAATCCGACCGCAATCTTTAGCACACATGTGGTGCGACTAGCGCCGCCGTGCCGCCACAAAAAAGCGCATGATTTGTCGATTTCATTCATAACAACAATCTTGACACTCTCTTGAGATGTTCCCCCAAGCGCTTCTTCTGCTCGTACGAGTATACTACATATGACAGCAGGCGCGTGTGTTCGTGTTGTTGGCGTGCCGCCGCGTTGAACATACACACACACACGCGGTCGTCGTCGTCGTCGACGCATATACAAGTGGATATATATGCATATATATTTACACATATATTATATTTGTATATATCTGTGTATTCACCGCATGCGAATGTGGTGAGTTATGTATACACAATTCGCCATTCGGATATACGGTTTCAAGCCACGCCACGTTGCGCTCCATGCCAGCACTCCGCAATGTGGTCCATGACCTTGCCCAATTCTCGTGCGGCCGGCGCTTCAGAGCAAGCATTTCTATAAGCACATATAATTACACACGATTTTCATATAAATGTATACACATATATAAATTTACACATAATAATATATAAAAGGCTTTATTACACACGGAGTCATGCGCGCGCGCTCCCCGGTTTGGTATGGCATGGCATGGCGTGGTGGAGTTGTGGACGGATCAATTACACAAAAAAGACCCTCAGCGCGTGCGGCGGCATGCCGTACCGCCGGCACCGCACTACGCTGCGCACCACACCGTGTGTGTGTGTGTGTGCTCACGCGAAAGCGAACGTGAATCGCTGCCAGCCACTCGCGGTGGAACCGGTGTGTTAGCGTGCTTTTTGGCATTGTGCACTGGTTTTTGTGTGAAATTTAATTTGTTCGCACGCAATTTGTTGTTTCCATTTAAAACGAGGAGATATTTAGTACGGTGTTGCTAGTTGTTTACAAACATGTGACAATATCAACAAAAAACAACAGAAATCGGCATTTAAATTGTGTAGGTATGCACTTTAATACGATATAGTGACAATAATTCTCAGATTTTTTTGAGCTTATGATTACTATTTTATAGTGTTAATTAAATGAGATACGATGTTCGTCAAACGCAATATTTCCATTTTAATTATTAATAGAAACATTTTAGTAGATTTCATAATAATAAAAAGTAATTAAAATTTGAAAAGAAATTTTGAGGTTATATCTCGAGTCAGCAACAAAAAGTAATGAAGTAATCAATTAAAGATAATTTTGATGTTATGATTATTATTAATTGGGCAGTATGTTTTCTCTCACAAAATTACCTTTGAACAATATTGTAAACAGGACGCGTGTTATGAATATTAACCTTGGTAAACATTTGAGGTTATGTTCAAATTTAATTCTTTTGGTCAAACATGTAATTGATTTTATTTTTTATTGTCTCCTTGCCAAACAAAAAGTACCCCATTTTCTGGCTAACCTCCCCTTTAGTGTGGAGTTTATTTATCTCATCGCTAAACAAATATAACTCATCCATTTCTGGCCAAAAAATTAAATGAGGAAGTTTTTTTGTTATTACATGCTCTTGACAAACAAAAACTCATTCCTTTTCTGGCCAAGAGAAAAAGGAGAAAATATCGTTCTTTAGGATTTGACCCTTTTCGGGACAAAAAGAAGTCGTATAT
>JAAAKO020065720.1:0-24272 GCA_010015015.2 Bolitophila cinerea | reverse complement strand
GAAACCGAATTGAAAAATGGATTATTATCAGGGCAAGTGAGTTAGCTCCTAAAATACCAAAACATGCCCTGAAAACATAAAATTCTTAAAATACTTCAAATATTTTATTGGAAATCTGGAATATATAATAAACATGATAGATAGATATACATACAGAAAATAAAGTTTTTCAATCTTTAAATATCCTTTTACTTAAAAAATGATTTTTTAAAATTGTCAGTTATAAAGATGTTGAATTGGTGATTTACTTATATGTACATTTCTAATAATCTTAACGTTTGAGGATACATTTTTTAAATTAAAATCTTAAAACATTGTATTTAATTTAATGCATATACCCTAATCGTAAGGTTGAAAATTATATTCAAGCAAAAAATGTCTGTAAAGACTCAAAACAAAATCAATTATTAAATATACAATTTATGGTACTAAGAACTTTGCGCTTTTGTAGCCATTTCACTTATGTAATAACTTCCGACTGTAAGAATAATTTTCAAGGCAAAACGATTGGTTTTCATGCTTCAATGCATCCAAAACGAAATGAATACTGTTATAGTATTTAAACAAATAATAACTCATTATCGGAGAGACATATTAATAACAATAAGCTGCTTGTACTATTCTCCATCAACTTCTCTAATTTTCGTTCTATAGATATTAATACTATTAATATAATTTCTTTAAATAAAGAAAAACAATATTATTCAACAGAACTTTGAACATTTAGAATTTAGTTTAGAGATTCAAATTAAAATAAAAAAAGTCTTTCGAATCAAGGAATTAAATCCTATCGATTTTTTTGTATTTTGAATCTCACCAAACGGAACAAAAATATCAATATTCAATCTATTTTTTGTTTGGGTCGTGCATTTCATTTACACAAGTGAACTCTTGCGAGATGCATTAATAATGAATTTCCCGTGTCGAAAAAAATAGGATTAGGTTTTTTTCATTAAATAAGCATCTGTTTTTCCCAGGGTTAATATGTAATAAAGACTACAAGATGGTGTTCAATTTTTATTATAATGATATGTGAATAATTTATAATAATTGTATATAATAATTTTATAATAATTGTCTTTCGGTTATAATACAAAATGACAAAGACAATAATGTTGATCACGTATATACTAAAAGATCCTGTCCATACTATAATATTAAACTATTCAAAGAGAGACATTATTGATTTGTTTATCCCTGTGTGATTTTGTTGCGTTATAGAAACGTTTTGAATGTGTGTACTTTATGCTATGTACAGACAATATTTACTCAAGTGCTTAAGCTATATACTATATAATATATATACACAACCACATTACATATATAGTATACATAACATATATGTATACAAAATATAAGTTAAGCCCATCCGTAAATAAATAAAATCCAATCTCAGAGAATCACTTTGAAAACTGAGTATAATAAATATTGATGGTCAAATCAGACAGAAGGTGAACTTTAAAATAATGTAAGCAGTGTTATTTTTTATTTCAGGAACACACACGCCGAGGGTAAATTCGTTTGTGGGCTGGCGAGAATATACGGATTACATCCGTATATGATTATATAAAATAGTCTTTTTGGTTTGGGGATGTTGTAGAAAATTCCCAAATGGGTGTCGGATTTAAAGCATAACCATTTTTAAAAATATATTTTTATTATTTACTTAATAAAATTGGATTTTTGACCGATATGAAAAATTAAAACCGTAGGTCAGATTCTTTATTTTGGAATAAAGGTTTAATATGATTATCGGTCTGTTCTTAATTGATTATGCTATCAATAAAACCAACAAAATATCAAACACGTTTGACTTCACGTGAATTTTATGAACCTCTTCAAGTATTGCTCTTATATTTAGCTATACTTGCTGAAGAAACTGAAGATTTAAAAAAAACAATTTGAACAAATCATGTGTAACTCCGTTGAAACTAAATTGTACAAAGATGAACAAATAATATTATGAGAAAAAACCCTGTAATGATGAAGTCCATTGAGTCTGGTAAGAACGCTTGCGCGAATTACCAATATATTCCAACGAACAATTGAATAACATGATTGTGAAATGCTTATTCTGGAAATGTCTTCGTAGACATAATAAAATAATAACTTACTATACATCTAGAGTTCAGAAAGGAGAAATTTTATCGTTTAACATCTGCTTTAGAGATGATTTTGAACCTTTTACATCTCCATTTCTTTATCAAAGCTGAAGCCAATGCGGTGCCTTTTTAGTGTATATTGGATGCTGTTGCTTGCATATTATACCTCCATCAAGAGCGAGACCTTATCGTTAAAGTACAAGTTTGAAATACAGAGAGAATGTGTATCGAAGAAAAGTAAGTGGTAAATTCTAAGACTGTAAAAAACAATGCCTACCTAATGCTCAATCAATATATATATATATATGTCCGTATCACTTGGGAACTATGATCCTTTTTTAGAGGAGAACTGTGTGCAATCCTTGTCTGTGTTTTGGAAAACCAATAAGGTTATTTTACCAAAAAATGTTAAAAATTTTATTCTAAAAAAATAAGTTGTTTTTAAAGAGTTTTCATAAATCCTATTATTCTGGTGATATGAAAAAACTTAAGAAAAATAGGGCAAGTGATCGAGTAAAAATCTAAAAAACGTTCCGTTGACGTTTATTTAACATTGTAATTAACAGCGCAATCAGGGAGGGAATATATCAAAGTTTTTTACATTTAATTAAATCCAGAATAAAAAATGTCTTTATGAATCAGGGAAATTATTTTGAACTTCCCTTGCTCATATATATAAGATAGAGCAAAATTTACCACATAATTCCTCCCAAATTGATATGAACAAAATGTTTTCATAGTAATTGTTGAGGTTGAAAAATAATTGAATATATTCAAAATAAATGTAATCAATCGGTTTTTTGCAGAAATTCAATTTTTACACACGGTCACTGGTTCCATATTCAATTTTGAATTTTATATTTTTTATACAACGAATGGAATTTAATGTTTATTTTTATGGCAACCATTAAAAAAAATAGTACGTTAGAGTACATTCTTTTTGTTAAAGCCTGCTGCACTATAGTCTATCACGTTTAATTCCAAGAATTTTAATCTTTTTTATATGCTTATAAGTAAGTGGGATTAAAGTCGAATGAATTAATTTCAACCGGTCCAGAATTTAGTTAGTTAGATAGCAAAAAACTGGTGTTTCTCGATTAGTTAAATCCGATTATTTTTGTTTTTTGCTTGTATTTTACTTGTTTTTGGAATGAAGCAAAATGTAATAATGCATTTTTTTTTAAATCATTGATTTTTTTTTTTTTTATTTTATATAAAGAAAATTCATACAAACCTAAATAGGTGTTGGGGGAAAGGGTGTTATTGTCATCCACCTTAAAAAAATAGAAATTGATAAGGGCGAAAATATGATGCCTTTCAAGCATTCGGCCTATCGTAGTACATTCCAAAAAAACATATCTAGCAAAAGTTCCAAATCCAGTCATTTGATGATTAACAAAAAATCTTTTTGAAATTCTGAAAAAAAACTTTACTATTACTGTATACAAACTATTTACAATTTACATCCCTTATAGGGGTTATAAATATACTACTATTATTAAATATTTTTATTTTTTTAACTTATATATAATAATAAAATCGAAAGAAAGACTATTTATTCAGAAGACATTGCTAAAGTGTGTGTTCTAATTTATTTTATTTATTACATGTTAATTAATCTTATGAAGAGTACTGCTCATGCTTCCTGTGCAAATCGACATTTTCTTATTGGCCTATCGATTTGTCTAGCTCAGAATAATAAAACTGCAGAAAGACACGCACGCGGCAGCCTGCGAATCGATAACAAATATGGCAGACATTATGGGTTGTACAATGCTCTCTGTGAATCAGCAAATAACACGCTCAAATGTTTATTATCGTTTGTGTTTATACATATACAAAATGTTTGTGTATACCAATATACTATATATTTTATTAATGACACACATTCACGTTTTTATATGGTAAACCTACAAATATCAAAACATGTTAATGAAACGCTGTATTATAGTATTTTGGTAAACTCATGCTAATAAATCTAGACAATATACATTAAATACCAATCTACTCTTATATATTAAAAATAAAATGCCTTTTACTTTATTTGATTGATCAACTAAAAAGCTTTAAAAAAACGCATGATAAAGGTAGATATTTATTTCTACCAACTAATCTTATATTATTTTTACGATGCGTAATATTTATTCAATGTGTTTGCGTATATTAAATTACTGTTGATTATTATTATTGGTATTATGGAAAAATAAGAATCGTGTCAATATTAAGCTTTAAGCGCGTTTCAGATGTCGGTTAAAATTCAAAATGAGATTGTGTCGCAAACTCTCACAGTTCAAACATGCGTTTTTCAAAAGAAACTCGAAAAAATGACAGGTTGCAAGAAAACCCAAAGTGAACAGTTTCCGCGATGTCACTTAAACTTTGACCCCACCGGAACACAATCAAGAAAATGTGATAAACGTGTGATAATCACTAAAAATATAATATAAAGTGAGTGCGAGTGTTTGTGTGAGTGTATTTAGTGTATATGTGTGTGTGTAATCTTAAACCGACGAATTGAAACAATTCAGACAAGATGCAAGCGGCATTAATGATACGGTCGCAGAAGCGGGTGGCAAGACGCAAACGACTTAAAAAGGAAGGACGCCTCATGGACCTGCCTAGCAATGTGTCGGTTAAGCAGATCGGACCGTTCCCGCAATATCCGCCAGAAACGTGGGTCGGTGACCTAGATACCAGCGTCAAGGTGTTTAGCTTTTCTTTAACATATATTTTATATATACAATTATATAGATTTATTTAAAAAACATACAATTTCACAGCATAAACACAACACAGAACACACATACATACAAACTGTGTATACATATATAAAAATAAAGTTTAGAACTGATATATAGATTTATAAATACATTTATATAGATGCAAAATGGGTGCAAAGGCTAATGCGCATACTTTACTCAAAACTAATTATTATTAAACTTTAAATAGACAGAACTGCACAGATTTATTTTGATATAATACTTACTTGCACAGACCCCCCTCCCCCTCTACCCTCGTTTAAAGCCATCTATGCCAATAATCATATCCATTTTTGAAATTTCAGATTAACATTTTGGCACCGCAAACTCACGTAAGATAAGAATACGCAGTGCATTTGAAAGACACACGTGCGCAGAAATAAAGTCACTAAACAATCATTTTTTTTGTTTTGTGTTTTGCGTTGGTTTAATGTTTTCACTGCACCACACAATTCTTTATCATTTGAGTATTAGTGTTTACACCATTTTAGTATCTACTAACACACTTGTTATATAATGTATATAATATATATACCTCATGGTGATAATGTCGCTTTGACTATTACTATAAAAAAAATTGAATAAATTTAAATAAAAAAACACTTTTAATAAATTTGTGAATTTGAAAAAGAATTAGATTCATTTATAATAAGATTTTTGAGACGAGATTTACAATTTCAAATGTTGAATTTAAAATAAAAACGTTTGACCAAATATTTAAAAGCGTCTTTAGCAGTTAAAGTTAATGATGATTGCCAAAAAAAAAAATACACAAAAAAAAATTTAAAAGCTTTTAAAAGATTTATAACATCTTTATTCTAACTAAAACTGATATCGCACTAACGCGCCAATTTTTAGGCGCTGTATATTATTTTCAAGAGACTTAACGCTACGAAACATCGTGAGAGTAATGCACAGACTGACTGTGACTTATTCTCAAGAGATTTATCGCCACGAAAAATCCTGACAATAAGTCGCAGTCTGCCTGTGCATTACTCTCACGGTTTTTAGTGGCGGCCTGTGCATTATTCTCAGGATTTTTCGTAAAAATAAGTCTGAATTTTCTGACGTTAAGTCTCATTATAAAAACAAAAAAAACAACAAAATACACGGTGCCAATAATGCACAATCGCTGGGAGAATAATTCACCATACCCAATTTATAGAGCAAATTTATAAAAAATATATTTTTTAAAGCAAGGTAGCCGGAATATTTTAAAATATTTTTTATGAATTAAACTAAAAATTGGAGCGTTGCGATAATTGTGTGATATCAGCTTGATTCAAATAAGCATTTTCTAAAAAAGGGTTTTTACTATAATTTTTTTTTGTTTTGCAAATAATTCCATTTAATCTCGAGTTAAAAGAAAACATGAAGAGGGAATACTTTCATTACATTTGTGAATAGTATGAAAAAATGCATTTTTGTATACTTGTTACTTTATATCAACCCCTCCACTTTTATCCTAAATTAGGGTTTTCGGACATAAAATTTGACTATACAATGCCTTTTTTAGGATAAAGAGAAATATAACAGTTTTTACAAAAATCATTTATATATATAATATTATTATTATATAAAAAATCATACAGCATGTACTATGCAGGCAGTACACTGTTCTGAGGTTTGACCCATAAAGTTAAAGCTGTAGCCTTCAACACGAAAATTCAATTTTACTTCAAGAAAACAAATCAAAAATGATATAAACAAATATTAAAACTGCATTCTGCACCCTAAATAATATAATATTCAAAAAAATGGCATAATTCATGTTTTTTGTGCATTTTTCTTCAATTTTTGAGATCCAAATGTAATTGATAATATTTTTTCTCTACTCGTGTAGAAAAATCATAAAAAAACAATGGCTACGAATTTAGCGCTAAAAAAAAGTGACAAAATGGTCCACCAATTATAAAAGATTGTCATCCTAAAAAATAATATATTTATATATTGCTCACCAAAAAAACTCACATTGTAAAAGTTTGCCCAAAAGATCAAAGATAAGTCATTTTCACAAAATAAAAAACAAAATAATATATTGGTGCTGATTATATTTTTAGACTGCTCGCTAATCTATGTTTGTGGAGCATGTTTTTCGTTTGTCGATTTATTTTAAAACTAAATCAAAGCCTTGGTGTAAGCTTTGATCTTTAAGAATCTCCCAATAATCAATATTGTGTTCTTGAGATTCGTCTCTTCGTAAAAATAAAGCACAATACCACCAAAAAACAAGCAAAACAACAACAAAAGTATTAACAATATTTTTATTTTAAAATATAACAAGCCAAACAGTTTTAATCCTAACACCGTGTTTTTGGGCATATCCAACCTAAGTATTTCTCAGTTTTCCAATTTTTGAAGGCGTTAAAGATTTTTTAAATTAATTTAGATTTTTATAGAAAGTTTAAAAAATGTAAATATATATAAAAAAAAATATAGGTTTCAATAAAAATGCCAATAAGGGCTCTAGGGCGGCATTCGGCAGCGTGCTAGCTTTGACATAGAAATGTGCTCATTGGCATCGGAATATTTTAACATATTTTTGTTTCTTCACTTTAATATGCTCTACAGCTATTCCAAGTGGCTTCATTCGACTTCAAAATTTTGTTTACTGATTGGCCATTAATAAATAATCAGAAGGGACCATTTTTGATTGGTGATACAGTTTTTTAAAGGATGGAATCTTTTTTTGCGTAGGCTCCAAAATTATCCCGAAATAGATTCTTAGGACTTCCAATGTTTTAACTAAATCTGATCAATAAATAATTAGAAATTCCCACCTCATTTTTTTTCTTTGGTCTAAGATATATTTTACACGGATGTTTTTTTAATGCTTCACAGCTAACTCCATCCAATCAATGGTGAACCTGTTGAGATTGTTGATAAATTCTGCTATCTTGGGAGCTTACTGTTACTGTTGATGGTGGCACAAATATTGATATTTGTTAGACAAGTTAGACGTAGAAAGTGGAAGTGGATCGGCCACACCTTGCGGCATGGCTCAAACAACATTGCAGCTCAAGCTATACAATGCAGTGGTTGAGGTCGACCGAAGGAAACTTGGAAGAGATCATTTTCCAGAAATCTGTCACAAACTTAAACTAGTTTGCCAGCGATGAAAGCCCTGGCTTTCAAACCTTTCGGCCCTACCTCCCTCTCAGGTATAACTCAAAAATCATTCGACTTGACGGAGATAAAACCGCCTGTTTTATCGTCAGTCCGATCGTATAGCTTTACATTTGCGCCCAGACACTCCGACAATCGTTTAATAGTCTCATTCCATACAATTCAAATAACAACAAAACACAATCGACAGCTCAATCAATGCCAAGTTGTTGTAAAAAAATAAATATAGGAATAAGATAAAGTGAATCTAAAATAAAATATTTATAGTTTTTTAGGTGGTCGATTTTTAATAATTTGGTGAAAACTTTTTTTGAGAACGCTTGTGGACAACGCAAAAGATATAATAAAGGCAAACGTAGTAATTAAAAACAAATAATATTATCCAATTTTTCCAAATTGCACTTACGATTTTATAATTTTCTAGTATACCTAAAACTAAAGAAATAAAAAATACAATTATTAAAGTATGGCCTCAATAGGTATATTAAATAGTAATGCATACCAAAAACTAAAACTGAATACAGTCCTTCCAGTGCAAAATATTAGTTTTTTATATAAATTAGCCCAATTTAATCTTACATATTTATACATGCATAAAAACAACAATACAATACAATAAAATGTTTCCCATTGAAAAATAATTTAAAGTTTTAAAACTCTTTTGAAATAGATAAGACCAAATAAAAAACCCCTACAAAAGCCAATATTTTTTTTTAAATATCCAACATATTTGTAATTTTTCATTTCGCGTTTTACAAAATACATAAGCATAAAAATAAATTTGTGGACAATTAATTACTTTGAAATAGCCTTTTTATCCTGAAAAGGAGGGTTTGTATAAAAAAATTCTAATTCTATTCAAATTTAAAATTTCCAATGTAGCACAATAATAAAATCGGTCATATTACTCTTATAAATGAGATTTTTTAGAGTATAATGTACAACATTTATATTCCAATGCTACTTTATATAATATTATAATGAGGATTTCGCCTGTGCAAGGTTTATTATCACAACAAACACACGAACGGGCAATATTAGTACCAAATATGTGCATTTATTACTACATACGAGTAATACTAACAATAAGTGGTCACTTCCATAAAACCGAACATGCTGCTTTAAATCATGTTTTGCCAACAAAATTGAAACGATTCCAAGTAAGGCAGCACGCCATAAGGCTTTTCTCATGTTACATGTTCGAAATTTGATTATGTAACATTTTGCTATTACAATAAACTTGTAAATATATTCAAACATCTCAATGTATTTATAGAACTTAATAAATATTTAAATTATTGCCAAAACGTTATCATTACAACTATTCCTTTGCGGAATTTTATTATTAAATATATTAAAGCAGTAAAAAAACATCAATTTACCAATAAATACACACAACAGAATTACGGATACGAAAATTCTTATAAATTTAAAGTTTATTATTTAAAAAATAATAATATACTCGTATGTCAATAACACAATTATAACTTTCTCTTCTTTGAGATTATATTAAAAAAACAATGCTTTATAAATACGTGCAATTTCTTAGCTTACAAACAACAACACAACACTAAATAGATTTAAAATAAATTAATAATAATCATATATCTTTTATCTTGCTTTCAGCCATTCTTCCACTCTAGCTTTTCCAAACATAAGCCTTTCTGCTGCACACACACACATAGAGGATGACTTTCACACTGAACCAAAGCGTTTCACCTAAAACTATATTTAAATATATATAACTAATATAGACGCAAAACAAAACTCTTCCTAGACGCTATAATGTCTCGTAAACTACGAGAAATTGTTTAATATTTACGTAGACAACATACAAAATTTCTCGATAAGACCGGAAATGGAGTTTTATGAAACCAGTAATGTTTTATTCACAAAGATTTGCATAATTTAGTGTTTTTGTGTTTAATTTGTGTTAGAGTTTAGTCTGTTATATTAACTATGGGTTAGTCGCTTTCTATGTAGTACATAAATATTATGAATTTTAAATATATATATACGAGCATATTTTAAGTACATTTCTGTAGATGAGCGCTTTGTATCTCTCTTAATTAAGGTATAAGCTTTAGGCATGTACATAAGTGTGTATATTAAGTTTAAATGTAGTCATATGAATTCTATTTTTTCGAAATCTGTTTTTATCATTTTCAGCGCTCTGTTTTTATGATTTAACAAGGACGGTTAATTATTGATTTTTAAAACCCGACACGATATACTCAATTATTATGGTCAATTATAATTATACTATACAATACAATTACATGAACGCACCGTTTTAATCGTAACCAAGTGCAGAACATATACTTATTATCTATACCATTAAACTATCATGTATATATATTATACTATATATATAAAATTGTATATAATTGTACACATTGTACACAACCTATTTATGTATCGAGCTTTTTATACAGAACTTTTATTTTGGAAAATAATTATTTCTGTTTTCGTGTACATAGCGTGTTCTCATTATTCAAATGTTAGGCATTCATTAAACTTAAAATCTACATATATTGCATAATTAATGAACCGTGTGTTTTGTTTAAACATAATTTGGCTCTCACTCTCACTCAATTTCTCTAACACTGTGTGTGACGCCAAACGTCAAGTCGTTCTTTTAAAACGATCTATAATAAAATAACGTTAAAATGTGTAGAATAGAGTGTTCGAATAGAGTTTAGAATGCCTGCTTTCATTTACGAACAGCGAACCGAATAAATTTACATATTTTGTGATGAATTTGAGAAAAACACATTCTTGAACACTTATTTTTGTAATATTATTATTTGGTGCACTTAGATTAAATAAGATTAATTTGTGAAGAAACGTCCCATAAGGAGGGGCAGGTCTCAGCCTGGACCCATTGTGCCCCTCCAATCTTGTTCTTCTTAGTTTATTCTATCTCAAACCATTTCGTTCTTTTAATAAAGCATATTATCCATATATCCTAACTGACCAGGTAATCGAAATATGACCTAAGTATCGATAATTTTTTATATAATTGAATTTTATTTTTTATTAAAAAAAAATAATTAAAATATGAAAATGTTTCAATCAAATGTTTTTTTTTAAATAATGGCATCAATATATTTAACTATTATTAATAATGGATTGCGGATATTCAAAGTTTATTTGGATTGAAGACCATAAATTATTAAGGGCACCATAATATGTGATTTTTGAATAATAAATGCAATATTGCATTTCGAGCTTTCTGTCCTCTAAAAAGGGCAAGGGTATATTTATTTTTTATGAAACCTAATTTTTCATTCCCTTAAAAATGGATTAGAGAAATGTATGTTTGTGTTTTTGTATCTAATTTGAATAAAAGTAGTTGGTCTTAGAGTCAAAATGTAACTATGAAATTGTTTTTTCCAGAAAATGTTCTGGGGAGGGACATTTTGTCACGATAGTATTTGAAGACATTTTTTAATCCAAAAAACCAAAAAAAAGCTTAACGTCCTGAACAATAACCTAAACAACAGCGAGGCCTGAATATGCAGACTTATGCAGTATTTTAAATACTAGTATTTTAAATAGTATTTTAAATAGTATTTAAAATACTAGTATTTTTTCAAAAAAATTATTTTGTAATTTGTATTTTCAAAATACTAATTCTAAATACAAGTATTTTCCTATATACTTTTATAGTATTTTAAATACCAAAATACCAAAATACTATTTCACATACTAAAATAAATCTCAGTATTTTATATACAAAGCATTTAAATTTCTTTTATATGAGAACAACAACAATTACTGATCCTTTAACATTTCTAAAATATTTTTTCACAATACATAAATAAAAAAAAATTAACGGATTCGATTAAACTTTTGTTATTTTCTTGTAAGACATTTTTTTTAAATTATATGAAATCGTATGACAAATACCTTTTTTCAGTAATTTGAATACCAATTTACTTTTTCAGTATTTTAAATACTGTTTTCATCATATTCTGTATTGTATATTTAAAATGCATGTAAAAATATATTTTAATATAGTATTAAGTATTTGGTATTTAAAATACATTTTAAAAACATAGAATGTATTTTTACACTAAATGTATTTAAAATACAATTTTGTATTTTGTAATTAAAAAATATAATTTGAAAAAAGTAAAAGTTTTTTTTTATTTAGTTACTTAAATAATATTTAAAAAACTATTTCCATAGTATTTTGTATTTTGTATTTAAAATACTTTTTTAAAGTATTTTGCCAAAGTCTGTGAATATTTTTCCAAAAAGGGCATTCTTCAGCTCAATTGATATTTTTTTTCCTGGTGGGACATGTCTCCATGTAGGTTAATACAAGAAAGCGATGAAATGCTAAATTTGAAGCGGAAAGGTTAAAAATAAACTAAAAACGAACAAATGATTAGTTTTTCTCTCTGATCACTACGTTCATTTTTTATGGTGGTCAAATATCCATCCCTTTTTAATTTGTTTTTAATTTGTATAAAAAAGTTTATATAAAAAATAGGATTGAATATATGATTAAAAAAACGTAATTAGATTTTACCCTAATATTATTATTTATAGGGACTAAGGGTGGGAGATTAAGAGTTGAAAGGATCGCAAACAGAAAAATTTCGTATTTCCCATTTTTTTTGTCTATAAACTTTTTTCATACAAATTAAAAACACCCCTAAAGAAATGTATATTTCACAACCATAAAAATGTACATAGTGATCAGAAAGCAAAACTAATCATTTTTGAGTTTTAGTTTTTTTTAAACTTTTCCTCTTCAAATTTAGCATTTCATCAATTCTCGAATTACCCTTTTTTATAATGAGTTAACCCATACAAAATATTAAGGGTAGGAAAGTAATTTTATTTTTAAATTGTAACATCATTTTCGTAGACTAAATTCTATGAATTTTAAATTCCTAGGCCCCTAATTAGTCTTATATTTAAATATTAGCTAAAAAAATAGAAAAATATTTTGTAAATAATATAGAAATCTTAAACCCTTGTGGTCAAGGGTTAAACCTTAAATTAAAATTCTGAAAAAAATCCACCTTTTTTATTTGAGGGCGGCCCAAATAAAATTCGTTAAAAACTCATATAACGGTAATCATATGGCACAACTTTTTTTCCTAAAAAATCATCATTTAGTTTGGTACGAAAAGATCCAGCTTTGCATTCAATCCTTTGAAATTTCAAAAGCTTTTTGACTATTCAGCTACCATACTGAGTATCGTTTTTATTTAACTGTATCTGCTTGAAACACAGAATAGATATTCATTTTATTGAAAGCTCCTACAATGTCAGCAAAATTGCAACAAGCATTTCCTTGTATAATAAAGTGTTTTTTTATTAGACTCAGAGTTATGTCTAGAGTCCTGCCTTGATTAATCTCTAACATTTTACATAGTCAAAGATAGTCAAACAAAGAAAATTAAAATAATTTCATTAGCATATGTGTATGACTTTTAACTAACAAAATCGCAGACAAACCGGGTACAGAATGTCGGTCATTGGTTAAATTATCAATAAAAACAAAACCTGAAAAATGTATGTATATTACTTGTACTTCCAAGTTCTATAACGTTCAGTACTTAGGAGACCCAAAAGTCATATCTGCAAATTTAAAGCTTTTAATTTTTGCTAAAATTCCATTATAGAATATATTTTATTGTAACTCTTACAACTCGAAAGAAGCATTTTCAAATCTTTCAAATGGTATTGTGGGAGTTGCCAATGTAACTTCTGTATTCAGATGTCATGGATTTTTTTTCCTAAGTTGAAGCCAGGCAGTTGAAGATGTACTGCGTATTTTTATTTTTTTGGTTTATGTGTTTTCTTTTATATTGGTCACTCTTGTTTTGGCAGCTGGGTTGAGCGGACGTCTTTTTGCGAGTTCTTTGTCCTTTTATGTTTTTTTTTGTATAAACCATGGCAAGTGTGAAGGTGAGGCGTTTCCGAAAGGGAAACGGCGCCGCACCCGTTAGGTGCAAAGCATCACCTCCGCAAGTTCTTACAGAACAAAGAAGCAATACATCCTCCATTCTCTCATTGAAATTATGCTGCTCTTGTTGAGTATCGATCTGCCGGCTTTGTACGTTTCATCTTGTGGAACCAATTTGTAGACTTTTATCGTTAGTAGTCCTGTTTTTCTTGTACAGCAAGATAGAAAAAGCAAGATAGAAAGAGTTGTTTAAATATAATTCGATCACAGTTTTCGCAGTTTTAGATTTTTAAACCGGGTGTTATTATTACCAAAAAAATTGTTATTGGAATTTAAACCCAGTTGTGTTACTAAAAATAATAACATTGATTATGCGTATTTTTTTACAATGTATAGTAAAAAATAAATACGTTTCCTTAAGAGTTTTTGGGTATAATGTTTCATTCGTAATTTAAGCTTTTCTTGATAGTCATCAAATGCAGTACCCCAAATCATGTATTATTCTTTCTAAACCCCAGTATTTAAAAATAGCAGAATCTTGGGATTTTGGGATTGCAACCTACCCTAGCTCAGGATTTCAACCCGTTAAGCTCTAAAAGATAAGGAGAACTTATTAACAATATATTAAACCGATAAACTTTTGCATATTCACTTGCTAATACTTTCTTTTTTTTGTTAATGTATCCATATTTTGCGATAGAAATGAGATTTACATAGTTATTATATTTATTATATTTTTACACTGTCCTTAATTTACCTTTTCTATTTTATATAATACCAAAGAAACTAATATTATTGATAAAAGGTGTCTGCTTCCTACTTGCTTGAAATAAGTGGAAAATCTAAAATATTCCACAGTGTCAAGTGTCATATGTGTTATCTCTGCTGCGCCTTAGTGAGTCATCTCTGAGTGTTTTGAAACGTGTCGAGTTAATTTAAATGAAACTTGCACAACACGGCTAAAAAACACCCTTGATTTTATTGTGACATTTAATTGCCACCGGGTAAATAAAGAAAAAAAAAATTCCATAGCTAAAAGTATTCAAGTTTACCCAGTGCAATGAGTATGCTTTTCATTATTACATAGTATATTACATACAATATACGAATAAACTCAAAAGTATATAGTGGACTTATTTTCCAAAGTCTATATTTATATTTTAGCACGCAATCTCCTTCCTGCTTTTGTCGCGATAGAATGCGGTTCTTTATATACATTCGCTGCGAAAAATATGTTTTAGATATTTTCAACCAACATAAATGTGTTCTATACAAATTTATTAAATGTCAGCATATTTCATGAAGGTGGGCACTATGTACATTATATTATGGTGTGTCCCTGAAAAAAATATATACTCACCGGCTATAAAATCGTTCCTTTGCAGCGCTTTAAAAAGAAAGTGTTTTGTACGTTTTGTATTTCGAGTAAAAAGAAATATATACATTGAATCAAGTGAAAATTGTCTCTAATTAAAAACTATATACTGAAAAGTTTAATTGGGAGTAAGTGCTGTTATATGATATATATACTATACTATAATAATTATCTATATCAAGTAAATAGAACATACATATAGTGCAGAATCTCTGAATGCGATTAAGAAATCTCTTAACAAAATGCTCGGAAATGCACTTCTCTCATGAATCCACACGGTTGGAAATTAATTGGAGCGATGCACATGAATGAAGTCGCGTTGCATTGAAATTGAAGATGACACTTGACACTTTTGTAAAGTGTAAACAAAACATTTCTTAAACACAGTGTAGCAATACTATATTATTGTATTTTATTTTTAACTTTTTCAGATGAACATATTTTTTGGAAAATAATAATAATTTTAAAAAAATAAATAGATGTATGTAAAGTTTGTTTTTATGTCGCCATATATATATATATATATTTAATGAATGTTTTATCTTTTAGTCATCGTGTGTAAATATATTAACTATAAATTTATGTTTCTGTAACCTGCATGTGTGCATGCTTGAATGGACTTTTCGGAAAATGTAATTAATTATTTAGTCTAGTTGAATGATAAATGTTTTTTTTTGTGGATATTTGCTAAATTTATTAGGCTGGTGTTAAAAAAACAAGTAGTTCTTAACTTTAAACTGTTATTTAGTAATCACAGAGTATTTTCGATTTATATGCTTAAAATAATCGGTGTTTTGCCAAGTTACATACTAAATTTATTAAATTCTGCTACGTTATAATATAATTAAAGTTTTTGTTTTACATAGTGTGCTCAAGGACGAGCTGCATGGCTAGAGCGTGGTCGAAGGTGTAGTGTTCAAGAAAACACAGCTTCCTGTCATCGCAGATGGGTCAAAAGGAATCGGGTAATCTTGTTTTTATTAGAAAAATCTTTATTTTAAAATATATATTTAGATAAACTTTTGTTTCAATAACTAACCATTCCTATGAACTATGTATACTAAATTAGATACACGATTCGTCTCTGGGCGGCTCCTCCGATGACGATGATTTCTTAGGTGTATTAAGAGGTCCTAGTTCATTTGCAAATGCCTTCCTGTACGTTGGATTAGGTACAGTGGCTATCGGTTTAGTAATAGCATTCGTTGGAACCGGCGAAAAGGGTTTTAAAACGGTTGAATTAAGACTTATAGGACCATCTTTAATAGGTATATACACAATTAGCCAGACCTATATATGATTCTTTGCACCTGACTGTCCAATGCACCACCTACTTTTTTCTCTAT
The DNA here is from genome assembly GCA_010015015.2 of Bolitophila cinerea. Lineage (NCBI taxonomy): Eukaryota > Metazoa > Arthropoda > Insecta > Diptera > Mycetophilidae > Bolitophila > Bolitophila cinerea. The sequence goes on along the minus strand of JAAAKO020065720.1, from coordinate 7,635 downwards.
TTTCATTTATTGTATATAAAATCGTTTTACATATCAATAACATGTATATGGTTTAGGTATCGGATTAATTTGCTGTATACTTCGAATATTGTTTTGTATATGCCCTTCGCACTGTTTGTCTTCGAGCAGCAATAGACTCAAGAAGAAGAATGCAAAAGTAGATGCAGATCACACAACTTCCTTGCTTCGGGCAGACAGTAAACGTGTTTCGATCGCCAGGGGGCCACAAGTAACAATAACGCACTCAACATATTTATGATGGTATTCCTTTAATTTTTTTATGTATGTGCAGGAACTGAAGGAAAGTCCAGAAGAGGGAAATGATGGCATGGAAGCGCTTCGTCACATAGCCACCACGTCGCTCTTTCTACATAATGAGCAGGATGAAACATTAGCCAGAACTGTTCCAACAATAAAAGAATCCGAAACAATCAGTGGTAATTATGTGTATTATAATATTTAATTAAAATATATTAAAAAAAATGTTAAACATGTACCTAATCAAGTTGTACCACTTTAACTATCATCATTTCAATAGATAGATATATTTATATATATAACATAACAGTGGTTAAGGTTTTTGTCATTACGTCATACTTTTATGTCCCAGGATTCAAACTGAAATATTTGTCATGTACTATTCATGGTCTATGATCACATAATCCTCTGTCGGTATGATCCTTGTTAAGGTTGGCTAGATCGAGGTTGCCAAGATCGATCGTCATTTTGACAAAGTGTTTTGATAAAAACCGAAACCTTTTATATATAAAATCATATAAAGCTTAACATAGGCCTAGCCTAGCCTTAGAGTGAGCTTCTCTAAGCAATAAAAACTTTCAATATTAAAAGGCAATTCAATCGTAAAAGTATCAATCACACAAGATTTATTTAAACTAAGCGATTCCGTAACATGATTGAAGCGAAACTTCGTTTTTCGCTAATTCTAATCGAACAACAACAATGTTTGTAAATTTGTTTGAAAAAAATATTGCTCAAGTTATATGAACAGTGATCCATTTTAATTTTATGTTTCACCTATACTAATTTCTGATCGAAACTAATTTTCAATTGGCAAAAGTTTGAGAATTGATAGCGAAACATAAATTTATTATAGAATCGCTTTTTATCAATCGCTATTGAAACTTTCAATCGATTTACTTTTACGAGAAATAAATTGAAAGTTTCAATATTGAGAGTTTCAATCGCTAGAGAATCTCTTTTCTACACTGTTTGTGTGTTTTTTATATTTACTTTATTTATTTATTTGATTTTAAAATTACCCTAACGTGCCTAATTTGTAAACTCTGTAATTTACCCACTGACCGTCATCTAATCGAGCTATAACTTGGCACATAGATATTGAATTCAAAAACTTAGTAGTTTTAAAAGGGTCATTATAAATCGTGCCTTTGAGGAGTGAATACAACTTTGTTACCAAGAAAATAAAAAGTTAGCAATAATAAATTTTTGTCACCAACATTTTTTTTGTTACCTAAAATTAACTATTGCACAAAAAAAAAAGTGTCAAAAGCAAATGTTTGTACGTGCATTTGTGTATTTTGGCAAATAATGTATGGTGACATATTTGTATTAATTTGGGTTTATTTGTTAAGGATCAAAAAATATGTTTTTTGTGACATTTATTATTATTATTTTGGCACATTTTTTTTGTAAAATATTGTTTTTTTTTTTGTACAATGTTTTTTTGGCATTTTTTTGGTATTTGTTTTAAAATAATATTGGGACAGATTACGACCTACGTCAAAAAAGTTAAGGGCTGTGTTCAGCGGCTACGGCATCAACACACATCTTGTAAGGTCCTAATCGATATTTTCGAGCATAGTAAGCACTGCTCAAAAATTTATTAAAACCATTTCGTAATTAATATAGTCCCTTTATTATTGACGTCAGTTGTAATGTACCACATTAAAGCAAAGCAAAAATTGATTTTAGACAATTTTAAATCATGATCGCTCCCATTTCCCTGTAATTCATGTTTAGAATTTTATCAATGTTATGATTTCATAAATCACTTTAAGTAAACATGGTAGCAACATTTTAATATCGCAAAAAAATGATAAATATTTTTATTTATCAATTTAGCGAAAAAAAAATAATTTAAAGTTTGTTTTTAATTTAAAATTAAATAGATTCATGAGAGTAAATAAAATACTCTTAATACGATAAAAAATATTAATCTAAAATATCACTGTAATCATTTTTTTGTACACAGTGTTTTTCATTTTGCCTTCATTTAAAAAAAAACGAACAAGGATAAAGGTTTGAAGGTTTCTAGAACCGTTGCCTGTTCTAGAAACCTTCAAACCTTCATCCTTGTTCGATTTTAAAAATACCGTGGAGACCCTGCGATTAATTTATGGTTTCTAGCAAAAGCCAGCCTGACTGGAAATTGTATGCGTTTAAATACAAACGGCAAATCGTTTGTAATGACTGGTATTCCTGGAATCAACACATCTTCTCCTTGTTTTTTCATTTGAAGATGGTTTGTCATTAAACTTTTGACAGGCGAGTCTTATTCCATTGCAGAGCCGTTGTTGATTAATATTTCTTCAGGACGATGATGACGGGACAAATTTTTAATTCCATACTATGAGGACGCAATCCGGACAAATCCAGCGAATTCAATAATTCCGTGGGATAGTTTACTATGTAACTTTATCCTCGTTCATGATGACTATGTCAACCGATTTGAAGGAAAACAACTGCCCGAAATAAAATGTTCAATAGTCCCGTTTATATGATCTACGTCTTGGTTTTTAGCAGCCTATACATGGCTCTTTCGCTCAGCCAAGCATGGTTTCTAAAGTTTGGCTCTATTCTCAGAAAAAATACTTAGAATGATCATTTCCTTGAACTCGGTCAGCTGGCGAAAATTAGTGGTCAATGTGATGAAGTTTTATCTTATTTGTAAACTCGTAGTCGTCAATCGGACCGGCTTCACATGTCGTCACAAATTTGACGATCGTGGAATAACTGGCAGACTCTGCGAAAATCACAGGACTATACACAATCATTGATCCACAAAAAATGTATTGATTGTCACGAAGATCTGCGTACCGTTTTTGTTTGAGTGCACACTTGGTAGGTGCACATTTTTATATACTTAGGAGCTCATTTCTGAATTTTTAGGTTAACAAAAACATTTTTTTTTGTGGTAGATTTTCAATTATTTGGTGGACAATATTGAATTATAAGGAGTAAGGACTGAGATCGAAATAAAATGTAACTTTGAAATGTTATAAACACATAATCCCCTAACAGACAAACTAAAATCATACAGTAGGCTTTTTTAAATTCTGATAAATTGCTGTTAGAATTTTTCCGCTATTTAATATTTAGTTTGAGTTATGACAACGAAGTGAAAAGACGCGAAATAATTGTTCGATTTTCTAAAGAAAATCCGCGATGATGTCAGAAAACCATTACCAATAAGGTAAAATTTGATAGAGACTTGAACATTGCCAGAAAAAAATGTTTCGTATGCCCACAGAAGTCGAAGAAAATCGTTTCATTTTTATAGAAGAATCAAAGGCTGTCGAATCAAAAATTGGCGGCAAAAGCAAGCTGCAACGAGTATTTAGTTCGCAAAATCAAAGCAGCTGCCCTAAGACTTACAAAAAAAAGTCAGTACATGATAGGAATTTCACAAAGAACCTGGAAGCACAGCGCCGAGCTAAAAAAATGAAGTCAGATTTTTTCTCAAAATTCGATTGCTGTGTTATGGACGATGAAACTTATGTATTGTCAAGATTCTCCCAATTGCCAGAGTAGGTGTATTATACCGCAATATAACGAGGAAAAGTCTAGCAACAATTTAGAAAAAAAGTCAAAATTCCAAAAGAAGTTTCTCGTTTGACAAGCGATTTGTCGATTACCTGTGGGCTAAGAAGACAGAGTTACGTAATAACTATTAATGGTGAAATGTATGTGAAAGATGCCTCCAGAAAAGATTGCTGCCATTTATTAGAAACCACAGAATTTTTTCTTTCTTTTGGCCTGATCTATCATTTGACCTCAAATGGTGCAAAGACAATAACATCTAAATAGTGCTAAAGGAATCCAGCCCACAAAATTGTCCAGAGCTTCGGCCTGTTTAGATATATTGGGCTCTGACCAAAACTAAATTTAAAAAAATAAAGAAAGAGAAAGATTTCTGAAATAAATAGAATGCAGTAAGCAAGAAGGTCTCAAAAGCCACCATAAAGGCGGTTACCGGAGAAGCTGATAGATTTAAAAAAACAAAAATAATCCAATTATTTGTATTCTTATATTAAATCAGAAATTAAATTTGCTTTTTAAAACTGTTTGAATTTTTATAATTCGATAAGGGGTTTCAAAGTTAGGGCAATTTAAAGTTTGATTTTTTTCGATTAATTTAATTTTAAACAAAAATCCAAAATAATTATGACAACTCATTGCTCATTTGATTAATTTTATTTGAAAATACAAATTCTCTACCCTCGGATCTCTCCTGATGAACAAAACCAAAAAAAATCATAAAAATCTGTTGTCCGTTTCACACCCACGGCAATTCATTTTTATATTTTTATATAGTATAGATTTCAGAAATATTTTAGCATATTATTTCAATATTACAAGCAATATCTAATCTAATCTAATAGTTCCACAACATTAAATCAATAACTGTTTTTTTATAAGGTGAACCGTTGGAACTACAACCAATCGTGGATGTGAGTTTAGAAATATGCAGCATAAGCGACGAAGAAGAAGAAAAGGAATACAACACGGAAGTACCCATTACATCTGCAAGAATTCCCGAAAATCGTCCGAGCAAATTGTTACGCAATCGAGAAGCTGTTAATCAATTGAAACCCAAAGACCCCGACCCACTTTTAATGGAGACATCGCTAATGAATCCATCTGTCTTTTCGGCTAGTACGGTTCCTTGGAAAGACCAACCACAAACAAATCAACAGCAACAGCAACAACCTCAACCACAATCACAACCACAACAACAACAACTGTTTCTAATGCAACCGACTTTCTTAAAAGAGCCACTGTTTGCGCAACCACAACCACAACCAGCGGATAATGCTCCAACGGTAACTTTCACACAACCACTAGAGTCTGAACTAGTTCTAAGTCCAGCGAAACTGGGCCAATAGATGCGATTATAGAACATACACACATTTACAATGCATGCGAGAAGTTTAACTTGAACCGAAATTCAAAAGGATTCTATTGTAAATTAAATATACGAGAAAAAACACTTTGACAAATGTTTCAAGCTGTAATCAAATTCATATATATATAAACTAGACTATATATACTATATACTGTAATAGCGTCGACGTTATATAATTATATATACTATATATACGTGTAAGGCATTTCGTGTACTAATTTCTAAAAAAAAGCTTAAACTATAGGACAAAACATTGTGTCGTGTGATATATGTATGTATGTATTCAATGTATACTATATATATATTGTAACAGCATTGTGGTGCTGTAAATTTAACGTAACTTGTCATTATTGAAACCATATAAAAGCACAAAAAGCCCGTTTTTTTGTTCATTTTTATCATTACTCGATAATTTTAAATATTTTTCTTATTTAACAAACAAAAGGAATGCAGGGCACGAATTCGAATAGTTCAACTTGAACCATATCAAAAATCTTTGTTTACTATAAGTTTCAATTTGGATCTTGACGAACCATATCCAACATTATAAGTACGTAGATTTTTTTTTGTTGCTAGAACTTATAAATAAACCTTACAAGGTTAATGTAGAAAATACAACTATAAACATAAAATCAAAAAGATTTAATGTAATTATTATTAAAAATTGTGTAAAAATTAATTGTATTTTAAATTTGATTTTTTGATTGTGAAAAGTAAAGCCAAGTATAACCAATTTATTGCTTTATAATGTAATCGTAAAAACTATGTATTACTGTAATATGAACACGTGTTTGATATAAATAGAGATCGATTAAAATCATTTTGGTATGTGTTGCAAAGGTCTCCCTAAAAAGTGAGTTTAATTAGATATGTATACGTATATATGTATATAATGTATATGTACCAATAATGAATTAATGTATACTTTAAAAACTTAAAATTATATTATATTTTTTATTACCAGAAAACACATACCCATGAGAATGACTAAACCTTTATTTAAGTAAACTATTTCTTGAACATATCTTTTGTATTTAGAAATATAATTAATTTAAAAAAACACTCTAATTTGAATGAACACAATAAATTACATAATGAACAGAAAATATTTAAAATTTTGTGTTTCCAACTTGTTATTATTTTGGACTTTTATGTAAATTAGTTATCGGCTAAAAATATAAGTTTATTTAAAGGTAACATATTAAGTGCAAGTTAAATCAAAAGTTTTTAATGCGTTTTTGGAACACTTGACCAACGGCCTAATTTTCACAGGTAAGGAATACGCCAAGACCGTAGCCAGGATTTTGTAGTAGTAGTGATCGTGCTTGATCAATTGAAATTAAAATACTAGTAATATATTTAAAAAAAACTGGTAATATTTAGGATTAAAAAAACATATATTTTTCACCAAAAATGATTTTGTGAAAATCAAGAAATGATCAAGAAATGCAAGTTTTAAAAACTTATTTAATAAATCTTCTGAAGGGGTTTGAACCCCAAACCACGCTCAATTAACACCAATCGTAGTCAGAAATAAATTATTTATATTTAATTATATAATGGAAATTTTGATAAATTGTTTTGAAGTTCAAATTTCTTTGAAAGTAAATATTGTATATATGGGTTTATTAAAAATAGTTTACACTCTTCTTATAGCCATATTGTCTTTAATTATATTTCAAAATACAAATTTAAATTATGCCACCATTAACACATTTTAACCGTGTATGCATAAAAAATGAATATGGTGCTTTATCAACCCTTACCGAAATTTTATTTAAACCCTATATTTTATTTTATTTTCTTTAATACCTTCTATATGAAAAAAAACATTGAATAAAATCTACAACGCCTTCCAAAATTGAAAAATTGAGAAATTCTTTCAAGTCATTGTGCCAGTTAAAATAGGGTTAAATAAAAAATATTATAATTACTACAAATAATTAATATTATATGACGAAATTACAAAAATCTATCATAATGTGTTGAATTGGTATTTGATAGACCATTTATTAAATACACATCACTTGCTTATCCTAAGCGAACAGTCCTCCCAGAAAACTGCTTTGAAAAACAAAATAATAACAAATCACGTAATTTGTTTGTATAACAATAACTATAGTGAGATTCTCTTTGATTTGGTGTATGGGGGTGAATGAACTATACGAGATAATCAAAGGCCAGTACAGTATCACTCTGGGAAATAACCAAATTCAACACATTTTTTAAGATAAAATTCTTAAGTGTGTTAATTTTAAAAATAAAGTCAACTGAAAAGACCCTATTTGGACATCAAACATGCATAGTGTGTCAATTTTCCACCCAGACTTTACATCGCCCGCATTAAAGCGTGGTGCTATCTGCCGACATTATAAGCTCTCAATTTAGTGGGTGCTATATAATTAAAATTTGGAGTTCTTAAAATTTAAAAATGCGTTCTTTTTTAATAATTTATGCGAGCACTTTTA
>JAAAKO020065609.1:0-24288 GCA_010015015.2 Bolitophila cinerea | reverse complement strand
AACACACTCTAACGAGAAATGGGGTATAATATATATATATATATATATATATATATATATATACATATTATAAGTCAGTATGCGGAAATAATATTTGTAAACTTATTTCGCGTTCATCTACTTTATAACTGTGTCTGTGTTTGCAGTAACGATGCGTATCCGTGATCCGTAATCCGTATGTCGTCGCCGTCGCCGTCGCGACGTCTCTATCGCATGCGAAATAAAAATTATTCGATTTAGAGGGTACGCATAGTTATGGTGCCCTTTATGTATTTGAATAACCTATATAAGTTATATGATTTAAAAATTATGTATATGACATACTTTACTCTGCTATATATTTAGTATGCGGGAGTGGAAGTGGGAGTGGAAGTGGGAGTGGAAGTTGGTGTAAATGCGATAGTGGCTTTTCTGCGACTTTATTATCGAATATAGATTATTTACACTACATATATAATGTCGATAATAAAAGTGCACAAGTGTCCCATTAAAAATGTGCTTTCAAATAGTGCCCCATAGAGACGATAATCTATAAAGCCGCATTCTGAATACTAAAATATATATCTATAGTATAATATTGTTATATTGAGAAATTTTATTATGATGGAATTCAGAATTTTATATACGACCGCGTATATATTTATTTTCAATAAATCTTAAATCACACACTTTAATAGGAGTAATACAGATATTTGTTTATATGCGATTTTAGTTCGTTGATATTGTGTTCAATGTTAAATAGAATATATTTTAAGGATATACAAATATATAATCTGGTTTTACTGGAAACGTACCGCCTTAGAGCATAATGACATCTTGCAATTATTAAACGTATACTATATATATATTTATACTTTACACACATTAATGGAAATGCTCACGTTTGTGAAGAACATTTACATTTGTGACAAACATTTACACATGGTCGACGATTTTAGTAAGTCAAAGCACACACATGTTTGTTGATTATTCTATATATGCACATTGTATACAAACGGTATATTGCCCTAACAAGCTTTATGCCAAAATGTTTGTATTATATTTATGCTTATTTGCCTTATTGCGGCTTCAGAGGAGCATTTGTGTTTAAAGGAGCTTGTTAGGCAAATACTAAATGCACGAATGGCAATTTAACATTGTATGTTTTAAAGGTTTTAATATAGTCCGAACAACAGACATTGTGATTTTCAAAGTGGTTGCTAAAGTTCAATTTATGTTCCCTCCAAAAAAACAAATGCCTTAGAAATAAAAAAATATTTTCTCGTGCATTATCTCGTTTGTAATGTTTGCAGCAAGATTATTAAAATTTGAACATTTAGTAATGTGGATTATAAAAATACCGATTTTAAATATTTAATTCTAGACAAACACGATTAAAAAAAAAAGTATTGCGTTTTAAAGATTTGTGGGTTTTTAAATTTGTGATCATTCATTGCCACAATAAATAAGAAATAATGAAATTTCAGTGATGTAAATATTACGTTTTATGAGTTTTAAAGCTTTATGCTGTAAAGGATTTTCCTCCGATGATTGTATTCTTAGATACATGCAAAACAATTGCCTTATTTACCTATAGGGGTAGGAGAGGAAAGAGACGCTTCGCCCGTCCTGTCACCCGACGCGTTTAGCATGTATTATTCACATTTTTTTTTAACTATGTGTTTTGGCTTAGAATTTAGCGCCCACGAATAAAACAAATAAAGGAATACAAAACAATGAAACCGAAATGATGCATTCACATTTCATTTTCGAATCCACAATTTCTAAATGTACTATTTCGCTTATCCAATAAGATTAGACTGCAGTGCCACGCCGATCTGTGTGGGGGTGCTATAGGTTGATGCAGGGAGTTTATAAACTCGTTGAACTGAGGATCTAGCTTAGCCACAATCAATACTTATAACACTACAAATCTCGCAAATCGAAGACACAAATGAAGGTAGAACGTTCCATGCAAGGCAATCAACAAAAAATACCAAAAAACACCCTCTAAGAGTTAAATACTATTGATTGCAATGCAATTGTTTTTTTTTTTGAAAAATTTGGCTCGCTTTGGCAAATTCTCTAAAATTTCAAAGACCACCCCTATTTTGGGAAAAGAACCATTCTTTTTTCTTCTTCGAAATTTCAGAAAATTTGCCAAGGCAAGCCAATTTTTTTTCCCAAAAAAAATATTTCAACTTTTAGACGAAATTGTGGACACATTTTATATAAATAAACGCACACACAAAAGTTAGGCTTATTTTGACTGCCCATCGCCACCGCTCGCCCTCAATTCTGAGCGAGACCCATCCGGTGAGTGTCTGTGGCGCACTCCTCTGGAAAACTCAGTTTTGTGTTTTCGTACTGACCGCCGCCATCCCTAATATACACACAAACAACCGCCCGCACACCTCCATATTTATAAAAAATCGGATTGGGTACCCCCTTATGGAAATTTCCACTTCCGATCCGTTTAGTGTCTGAGGAGAAAATGTGTGCACTGGCACCACTATCGCAAAAGTGAAAATAAATTTCGCATTTAAAATATATCGAAACAAAGCCACACAAGCAATACACAGAGACAAACAAGTATATTATTCTCCACTCCTTAAACATAACCTGCCTTGTCGCGTATTGTGGCGTAACTTAAAAAATATCGGTGTATCGTCTTATTCTGAAACACTTCCACCATTCACTACCAACTCATTCAACAATTACCTCGTTTCATCAATGCCAACAATCTCTCAAATTAAATCCAATCCTAATCCTCCTTCTTTTAATATTGCTCAAGAAACATTCTCTGTTTAGTTTAAATTAATACAAATGCATGATCTCATCCATAATATCTCCAAACTTTCTTCCTCAATCTGGTTTTAGCTGCCAAGGTCACAGTACTTCAACTGCCCTGCTCAATCGTGACTGATGATATCCGACGTAATATCGATAAAAATAATAATATTGATCTCATTTCCGAATGGTGTCTGCAAAATAATCTACTTATAAATGGTAAAAAAACTCAAGCTATCCCATTTGCGCTATCACGAAATACAGTACAATCTGCCAGTCCCTAATATTAACAGTCTGCCGTTAAAAATTTCTAATTCAGTAAAAAATCTTGGAATTACCCTCGACAGTAACATAACTGGTTTGATCATGCCACAACAATATCAACTAAAATTTTTGCTGATATTCGAAGTTTGTGGACCAACAGTCTATTAATGACAACAACAACACGTTTTTTTTGGTTCGCGCTTTACTTGTTTCTCTATTATGATATGGGCAAATTGCCATGGGCAAACTAAGATGTACGACATCTAATATCCTGGAGCGTGCACCTAATGATTGTACAAGATTTGTGTTCCGATTGCGAAAATTTGATAACATGGGCAATAAAAGTAATGTAATTCTTTGTCTTTCTTTAAAAAACTATTTCTGCCTACAATCCTGCATTAAAAGACTTCGTGACACCCGTTGCCCTAAATATTTGTATAATAAGCTAAAATTTTCTGTTTCAAGTTGTACTGCTAATTTCGCCACAAAAATTTACTTCAATCAATTAAAAATAAATTGTGTTTTTTTCAGAAAAAAAGAAATTTTACTGACCTTTAAGCTAATATAATAATAATTATAGGACTAACAACGCGCATACGAATTAATAAATGAAAGAATTTTATCTACAAGAATGCTGCTTCAATTTCAAAACATTTCTACTACCCTTAATAATTATTTAAACTTTAAGCACAAAAAAAAACATTTATTCAATCCTTTTTTATATTATGATTTTTTATACATACTTATACTTAAACACCACAAATACGTGTCATTATAACTTAAGACCAATCACTTGTCGGTATTCCATCTGCCATATCCTATAACTACAGACCAAAGTGATCTCTTTCCAAAAAGCGTCTTGTTTATGGTTCCCACACAATATATCACAGTACAAAATTACTAAACCTATATAAAATAATCTGATAAAACTCATAAAAAAATAAATTCGATTCCACAGCAAAACATGTTTTCAAAACGCACGTGGATTTGATATAGCCCGGCTATGTGAACCCGCCAAATCTTGTGTTTGTGTGCGTGGGTTGTTAGCCGCGCTCGCACCAGGAGCTTAACCTCTATTTTAAAGGCGCACTCACCCATACAATTTTTCATAAAACTCAATTCATTCGCGCGTGTTCCATAATCCGTAGCATCCACACATCCATTGCCATCCCTCCCTCTTCTTCTCCCTTACACATACACATATTGTGTGTACGTAATATGTATAAAATTTCATTCGCATTTTATTTTATCTGCACAACAACATTTCTTTTCATTTAGACGGTTCGTAGAGCATATTTTGCGTACAGTCCATTTGCGCGCTTGCACGCACTCAAAATAAAACTTTATAAGCTTAACGATCGACTAAAAGCTTCCGTATATAAGCTTTAGATTTCGCATTCGCTAGGTTATTATTTGTAGACACATATACAAAAAGATAAGATCAATAAACTTTAAATGCATCGAGTCTGCACGAATGGCGACGGCGACTGTGACGGTTGGGGTAAATATCTGTAAGTATAACATATACAATATACACAATATGTACAAAACAGTAAGTTATATATATTGCATTGGTGTACCCTCTACGAAGGGATCGACGTGAGTGTATTATATCAAAACTCATGTGTCGTTCGAATGTACATTTAATATCGACAAAAATGTCATTTCCACCATTTGATAATGTCCACTGCGAATAGCAATATTTGTATTTCAAAAACTCGAGAAAAAAAACTTTGAGAGAAGTGCAAATGAAATTGTACTCGAAATGTCTATCCATATGCGATTTTAAATGATACATCATGACTCGTGAAACAGGTGTATGTTATAAATTAAATTGGAGAGCATATTTTTTTGTTTCAGGAATAGCACATATCGCTCCACTTTGATATACTGCGGAACAAATGAATTTTCACTTGCACGACTGGCCAGAGGAATCGAGTATTGAGCACGCGTTTACACAAATAAATAAATATACCAATCCAATATACACGCACACACACTCACCATACAAAAACAATTATTTCGTTGTGGTGCAAAATATATATATTTCAAAACGCACGGCCGCCACTTCAATGACCGCATGTTATAAATATACGTTTGAAAGGCAATAGAAATCAATCATCCGATTGTGTGCACACGTTTTTAATATCATACGCCCGCGCTGCTTTTGACCCAGATATATACATAAGTATAAAAAATCAGCAAACAACACTAAATCAAAAATAAAAAATATAAATATGTAAGTAATAAAAAAATCAAACACATACATACAAAAGTGTGCAAGCTGGTGCCTCTTTTCTTTATGAATACCTTGCGATCTCATCAAATGTGATTTTTTTAAATTATTGTAAACATGAGCCAGCGCCTCGCCTCCAATGCATACCGCAAATGCACACGCAACAACAACAAACGCATGCGCATGTTTATTTTACGTATAGACACATCACAGAGTCATAAGTCATAATTCGCACATATGGACAGAGACACAGAGAAAGAGCGTATTATACGAGTATACACACAAAAAAAACATTAAACAAGAAAGAGAAAGAAAACGTGCGTGCGATACCAATTTTTGTATGTAATTTACCGCCGTATTATTTAGTGTTTATGCGTGTTTATGTTACACGCACGAACGGTTTTTTTAATGCCGCCGTGTATACGCTTCCATTCATGTATACACAAATTGTTATGAGATTAAACACAAGCATAAGTCGGGGGAGTTTTTCAAAGATTTTCTTTAATATACGTCCGTCTGTAGATTTTATTTTGCTCAAATATTCAAGAGTATGCATAAAATATTTAACTAGTGTTAATAAAAAAAACTTTAATTTAAACATTTAGAAATAATAATATCAAAGTCAGATATGGTGGTCTAAGTAACTTTTTGATTTTTCACTTTGTTAGCCTAACATTATAAAGTTATCTGAAATAAAATCGATACCAAAGAAAATATGACTTATGCCACTTTCATAATCACCAGGACATTAGTATTTCACATACTCATTATTCGGCCATTCCACATGAGTTTTGCCACCCATACGGATTTTGGTTCTCATATTTCGCTGAAATTTTGTCAGTTTGATGAGCTCGTGAATTCAAGACACTAAGGGCCGTTTTATTCACGCGACTCTAAAGTTAAAGCCGCTTTAGAGCGGGATATAGTCCAAAACCACCACCTAAGTAGTTTAGAGCCGAGGTATTTTCGGTTTTGAGCGCACCAAGTTTGTAGTTACAGAGCGTCGCGAACATAAAGTAAAACTATCTGGTGCCAAAATCTCGCCAAAACTGGAACTCATAGCTCAGTACTCCGCTATGCACCATCTCGTGATAAAAAATGTAATGTCACAAAAGAAAAGATTTGCCTGTGGGCAAAAGCAGGTAGTCTGGAGAAACATGGGAGCTTTATAGTATTATATAATAGCCAGAAATTCCTCAGCCGAACTGCTTCAATCTTGGATCCAACTGCACTCGTAAAAATTTTTCCTTTTTTTTTTAAATCTGCTTCCTTTTGCTATAGAAAGAAGTTCGGTTGTATAGAGACAGCTAGCAACAAGACGACACTACAAATTCGCACCGAAAACCTATCGAAAGCCTGGACTGGTTCCGGTCCGTTACGAGTCCGCATGGACACGCACATATCTTTCTCTAGTTTAACGTCGCTTTGTGTAACCGTGAAGGTTTAAATAGGACTGCCCGATGTTTTGGGCATATCAAAATCACAACCACCACGTTGCAACCAAAATAGGTTCCTCAACCGCGGAAGGGGAAGAAAGTATGTGTGGTACTTCCCATTGCTTCTTTTCTTCCCCGTGGTAGCCCAGTAATTGTACACACGCGCTGGCTCTTCACGTTGCTCGGGTACGGAGTGATGAAAACACAGTCAAATGTATGACTGAAATAGCAAGATCAGATCCAGTTTTCAGACAGACATACATTTCCTACGTTAACTCGGGCTGGAGTAACGACTACTCACTATAGACCTGTCTGGATTCGCGAGATCAGATCAAGCTTTCCGCGAGACACTCCCTACGGTAGCCAAAGTGTTTACCGACATTGGCTATGATCTTTAAGGATTTCCTAGAATCCTTGTCTTCCTCGTGAACACAGAATTTGCGAATTCCTAGAGATTCGAAAAGGTTGCCTCTGTTTCTAGTGCCGCCTTGACGTTGACCTAGTTTCCCTCTGTGGGATATGCCAAATTCGTCCAGCCTGAGGATGTCTGCATAGAATGTACATTTTATGAGAGCATGCCTCCAATCTTATTTTGGGTGGGCGCAGTCACATGCCTTTTCTGCTTACAGATTCCGTCTCCATAGAAACATGTTCAGCGATCAATGTCCTGTGAGTAGGTAACTCAGCTGCAGGCTAAGTTGAAAGAACTTAATGTTCCCTCACGTATCGCACATTACGGATTCACTCGAATGTCGTCCTACCCTTTTCTTTTTCATTCCAATGGTTTTGCCAAACATCCGTCAGTTTATCTTCCAGTAGAGCTCGTGTCTCTTTAGATGAAAGTCCTTCGATTTCAGCATTCGTTACCATCTCTATACTCCGCATTGGAAAACGTCTCCTCTTTCGGTGCATGGCTGTCCCTTATGGCATGGCACCCATCAAAACCTGCATTACCACCGTTTAAACAGTCCTGCAGACGGGTAATGATGCGTAGCTCTGTGGCAGCTCTCCATGAGTTTCTGTCATATCGTGCTACTTACAGCTGCATACCATTCGCTAGATCCGTATGTCACGATTGCCACCAATAGTAGACGATCTCCGTACTACGCCAATTCAGTTCACATTCCTTCCGCAGCTCATCACCCATGGAAGTTTGGTGCGTAGTGCCTTCAAATGCTTGTACCAAGTGTTAACCCCAGATATTTCACAATGTTCACGTGTGAAATACTAGAGTGCCAAGGTTGTCAGCTGGACGCTAGGTGTTCTTCAGGACCATACACACCGTCATCGACCGACTAACCTCAAACCCTTTTAACTCACCCCAATCTGCTACCTTGGTCAGATATCTCGAAGAAAGTCACGCACAGTCATGAAAATAGGTTCTGGAGGCTCATTAAGGAAGCATGCTCACCGGGACCCGACGGTGACACAACACATTTCACAGCCGCAAGAGACTCAGCGGACAATAATGGGGCATCTGTGCAGTTAGTGCTGCGATTATGGTAAATTTCCCAGATATATATTTAGAGCGGCTCGAAAATAGAATTCAGACATTAGAGCGTAGCTCAGCTCAATAAATCCAAATTTTAAAACGCGCTCTAAATGTCGGCTCTAAACTAGAGCAAGTCCTAACACCAATCTGATTTAGGGCCGTTTTCTTCACTCGAATTTGACTTTTAACTTGACGTTATTTTTTTCAACTCCTCGACTCGGTTAAAGCTGAGTAATCAACTTTCGATTTCGAGAAGTTTACAACTGCCGCTTGATATTAACTTCCAAAAAAGCACAAGTTGAAGGTGATTTTTGTTCTCAACTTCGCGTTTTGACAAATTTTTACAAAAAATATGTAAACAAAAATGAAAATAGAAGATTGGTGTCTGGCCCCAGATTTGCCAGTTCTAGCGTTTGGTGACCATACTGATGATTCCAGCTGCTAAATATGAAGAGAAAAAGTGAGCTATGGCGATAGATATAATTATTTTCAATTTTTTGAACCTGTTCTAAGCAATTTTTTCTTTTGAATTTTAGCCATTTCTGCGAAAAATAAAATGGCAAAAATAAGAAAAATGTTCAAAACTTTGTCAAATATTTACCGATTTTAAATTGTTTGTAATTTATCGTTCTAAAATTTAAAAACAATAAATTTGGAAAACGTTTTTTTTTTGCGAACACAGTACGTTTTGGAATAATTTTAACGCAATTTTTCACCTAAAATTCTCATCATTTGAAAAATATATATTATGCAGAAAGTATATTTAATTACGTTTTAATCAAAAAAATAGGATGGGCTCTAGAAGGACACTCAAGTTAAAGACATTTCTGTATGACCTAAAATGAACCTTTTTACTGCAGTAATGTAAGTACGAGTAAGAAACAGCAGATAATTGTAATCTTTTTGTTTTTTTTTTTTAATTATTTCTTCAAATAAGATATTTAATATTGGACGCCGTCGATCTTGGATGGTATTGTCATTTATTGAAACGAAAATATGATCAATGTGGTGTATCAACAAAAATTCAGCGTCACAATCACAAGTAGCTTTGAATTAGCACAATTGCATAAAGTTCTTCCTGTTTTTACAACAAATGATTTTTTTTGGCGAAATCGGTTCATCTTTCTGAAAGGTTAAAAAAATTTATACATGCAGTTTTTTTAGATTTTTAAAACATAATTATTAACAACCCCCAACCCTCTTACTTCAAAGGAGCAAAGGGGAGCGAACGATGCGATTTGAAATAAGGGCCGCCCCTTGATATTTTTTGGTTAAAATAAATAAATTATTTTTGGTACCAAAAAAAGTGGAAGTGTGCATTGTTAGCTTTAATTTATTGATGAATCGTACGTGAAATCTCATATCGCTTTACGAAGACCATTCGCGGATAAAGAAAATATTTTAGGGGTTATAATAGTATTTCACTTAAGTGTTTAGGGATATAAAAACTTACAAAATTATGTTTTACAAAATTCGTTTATTTAACTTAAGAATTTAAAAACAAATTTGTAGTTTTTAAAGGCTAACAAGAAAGAGATCTCAAAAAATTTCAAAATTGCCACCAAAAAATATATGTATTCAAAATAAATAATAAATGTAAAAAAATAGCCCCCAACTATGTATTCTTATAAATTCAAAAATTAAATTATATTATATTAAATAAATTCAAAATTTGTCTAAAATGCACGTACTAGCATATATTTTTGTAACAATTTTTTTTTGATACAATATGTTTTTTTGGTAACAAACAGTTTGGTGACAGAAATATTTTATTGTAACTTACATAAATTATGGTAACAAACATTTTTTCATGGTAACAATAATTTATTCATGTTACCAAAACAAAAATTATTTATAGTAACAAAAAATAAAAATTTCGGAAACTATATTTAAATGTTTTTTTTATGCCGATATTAAGCCAAACAACCTGAATAAGTTCAAGCGGATTAATTTGGCTGAATAACCAGCCCGATTGACAGCTTGGTCTAAATATTTTGGCAAATAAGGCATTATTCAGCTCTTATTTAGCTACTGGTTAAATATTTTTTATTTCCATAAACCTCATACATGTTTAATGTTTCTTGGGACTTACTTGTATTTTATAGCAATTTTTTGTTAGCAAGTAATATTTCTGAATGATTTACTTTTTCCCATGGAACAGCCAATGCCTCTTACATTGGCTTCATAAAAACCTTTCGCATTTTTTAAAATAAAAATCTCAAACAGAGTTACTGAAGATGTAAATTATATATTTCTTTACCAAGTCTGAATTATACATAATAATAATAATTTGGAGCATTCCATAAATGTTAATGAAAATCCGTAAATGGAACCAACCTGATAAGACATTGACGTGGTTTATGTAAAAAAATGATGATACTGAAATGTCTCACCCAGGGAACTGCTGCTGAAATAAGCAATAGCTACATTGATATTTTTAAAATTAATTAACGTTCAATGGACTTGGACAAAACCATAACACGAAAATATAATATTACACAAAGCGGTATTTCAAAAACTTCATGCACTTTAATTTAAATTGTCATACATTTCTTTTAAAGTTTGTTTATTATAAAATATAAGAGATCAATATGCTTGTGTAATACATAATATTGTTTTATTTTTTAGGTTTTTCAAAAAAGTATTCAGGTTTATACACTATGAAATTGGGTGTCACATATAACACAAGTATATACCATTTTTTCTTTATACAAAAATCAAATATATATTAATTCATTTCTATATATAAATAACAGTACATACAAAGAAATGGATAATTCCGAATAGATTTATTAAATACAAATACCTAATTCAACCTCGATAAAAAGCAGTTCCAGAAATAAAAACGCGCGCACACATGCTTGATTTCACGGACCATATTTATTGGTAAAATACTCGTATCTTCCAAGTGTGAACCAAAGTGTTTATTATAAGCTGTTCGTATATTTTCCAAACAACCTGTCATTATCGTTTATCATATACATACACAAAAATATGGATTTGTGTGCGTTGGTCTTCGTGTAAGTGTATGTATGATGTAATAGGATATTCATAAAATGCCGACAAATGATTGGACTCGATTTACCGCGTGGAAATATTCATATATATGATCCATATTTTATAAAATACTCAACAATGGTAATTTTGAATCCCCGGTGAAATCAATTTTCAATCAACTCACTGAAGCATTACGAATTTCTGCGGGACGATACGCATTTAAATTGTATACCTATTTATTTGTGCCTATAATATACACACATAATTGTGTACGTACACAACAAAGTCTTATGGAAAAGAAAATAAGAAGACGTTGAACATAATAAACATCTGTGAAAAGTGAAAAGTAATATAATACACTGACGACGACGCCAACGGACGCAAAGAAGCGCCTAATTATAGCGAGCTTTATTTCGTGTCTGCGCGATTGTTTTGAAATTCAGTGCGCGAGCTCATTTAGGAGTCGAATGAAGTTATAATTATATATAATATATAACATATTATATGTTGTACAGCAGCTTTGAATTGTTAGTAATAGTAATTATGTATATACGCATAACACAGAAAATATATATATATACTCGTACGGTCGTTAACGCGAGCATAGAAAAGAACGCGATCCAGTCCCGGTGCGGTTTAAAGCATACACGCACATTAAAAACACGAACTTAATACATCGCGAACTTTTCTTGAACCTTGCAATTTTTAATTAAATTCAAACGTAAATGTTACGTGTTTGTTGTTTTTTTTTGAAAATACGAGTGTGTGGGTAGACTGAAGCAATTCAACTTTTCAAGGCTGTCACATGAATTATAATTGAATCATATTGGATCAAAGCTTTTTTATGAAATTTGATTAGTGTATATAAAATAAGCACGAGGTCACAAATATTTTTAATCTATATATCCTTGGCCTTTGTAAATCATAAAAAAACATAAGGTTACAAGCCTAAATAATCTATATATATATATATACCTTTGGCCATTGTGAATCATAAGAAAAGAAAAGAAAAAGATGTTTATTTCAATTTCTATTTTTGGGACAATGGGCCTTCACACCGGACTGGTCAGATTATTGTATAATGGGGAGGTTCTTAAACTTTATTAGTTGCGTCCCAAAATACATTAAAATAGTTCGCACCCCAAATTAATTATTTTATTTTAACTAAAGCCGGCTAAATTAATTTTTCACTAATAGGAAAATTAATATGAAGCCAAATATTATATTTTCTTTAATAGTATACTTTTGTCTGACTAAATCCATCAATTTTAAAAAATATAGCCTCCTATTAAATTACAAAAAGAAGATATAATAATTTCATTACTGAATTAGATTTCAGAGTTCGTTCCAGATACAAATATTGAATTATTGTATCACTACTGCTTTATACAATACCAAAAGTTTTACGTCTTTTTTTAAATCACGCTTGCTAAATCTATAAATTCAACTTCTAGCAGTAGCAATCAAGTACATTTCGAGATATGATTTTTAAAAATCCACTAAATATTTCCGAGAATTATCCAAACTTTATCAGTTTTTTTCCAATTGTATTCAAAAGTCCAGTTTTAAATATCTTTACAAATCTTTACGAGTCTCGAATTTATTTTTAAACAAATTCAACAATTTTCTATTCTATATTTTCACCGAAATTAAAAATTAAATACCATGAATTAGAAATGACTCTTGGTAGAACCATAAATATATTTGACGGATTACAATTAATTGTGCCTTTAAAAAAATATTGGTTATAAAAATACAATTTTGTTACTCAAAATAAATGTTTCTAACAACAATATTTGTTATAAATACAAATACATTTTTTGTAACCTATAATATTTATTTTGGAAGCCCAAAATTTATTTATTGGTGTAAAAAAACTATAACATAAATAGAGATACATCTCAGAGAAGTTAAAATATATACGAGTAATGAAATTTTCTAAAAATATTGCTATTGTGGAATGCATTATATTTTCGGTAACTTCAGTTTGAAGATAGTATATAATATACGTTTTTGTTATTTTATAAGATTTATTATCAGTACTTTAAGTATACCTTCACATATTCTTCATATATGTTATTTCATCAGGAAGTTTTTTTCTTTCGTAAAGATAACTCAATTGAATAATTAATAATTTTCACAACTGTTACCGCAGACAAACCCTAAAAGGTATAAACTCATATAAAAAAAAATATAAAAATAAAAATGCAAAATTAATTAAGTATTTTGTTTAAAATATGGCCTGAAATGCCAATAAAGAGTTTTTAAGAGCGAAAATTAAAATGTTCAATTTTGTCTTAATTTTTTGGATTAGTTAGTGGTTAATTGTTTTTAAAATAAATCTTGACACGCAAACCACAATCAGTTTGGTTGGTATTTATATTTTTTTAATGGCTTTTATTTTGTATATAGTTTTGATGGGATAATGAACACATGACATAACACACGATTGGTCAAATCATGGGTAATGTGGTGCTTATGCTGAACTGCTCCAGTCCTGAAGCTTATATTACCCGAAACAAATCTCCATTTATTAGGAGTCATAATTTAGTAAAGATTCTACAAGGCAAATAAACATATTTTTTATGATTTATCTATCTACAAAGATTTTTCTTGCTATAAGTCTTTAACGAACTTGTAACATATCAACGCCATCTATACCTCTTCTTTTTTTGGGCAAGTTTATAATTTAATACGAATGCATAAATGTCCCCGAGAGGAACCAAAATACTAAAGTGCATATTCAAAAAACACTCGATATTTTTTTGTCCTTTCCTGATTGATTGATCCCGGAACCCGTACTCTAAATATATATATTCCGATTTTTGTTTTAAAAGATAATGATGGAACGTGCTCCCAGCATCTAAAAAACGTTTGTTCTGTCAAAGATTTTGAAACAGTTTGCTCGGCATTTATTGTTTCTACTACTGAATACCTTGTGGTGGCTTCTATCCTTATTGTGATTTTCTGACTTTATGTTAATTCAGTTTTAATGTTTCTGATTAACATTGTATCGATGTTATAACTGCGATAATATATATATATATATATATATATATATATACAATGTAAATTATTATATAATAATTAAATTATACTCACAACACACTGTAATTTTCACACGAATTTCCATGCTCATATTAATATAATTAAGTGTTCTCTCTGAAATTGCATTATTGCGAACAAACGCGTGCATCGATGCATTTTGAGAAAAACTTTTATAATCGCTAAATTATATTGCACGTTATTTATTATTTAATGAAATATTTATTAGCGTGTGTGTGTGTGCTGTGTACAATCGTATGACAGAATAATAATTTGGTACATTTCATACAATCTAACCCAGTTTGTAATTATTAAAATATAAATATCAAAATTTAATTTAATTTACATACTGTTATGCGAATACAAAGGTCCAATATTTTGGTGATGATTGTTGCGGTTATCATGAACAGCGCATGAAATAATAATAATTTTAAATATTTGCAAGTCAGTGTGATTTATGAGTTTGTTATTTATTTTATTTTCTATCTTTAATTGCGTTACCATTTTCTCTGTGAAAATATATTAGGGCACTTTTTGTGTTGCAGTTTTAGGTAGTCATTTTGGGTACACATTTCGGACAACCATTTTTGGCAGAAATATTTTACTTTTTGGGTAATCATTTCAGATGGTCCGCCTAACGTCGCCTAAAATTGGAAAACCAAAAATAAAATTCACGTCGTTTTGCCCTAAAGAAAGTTCTAGGGTTAAATTTAAATATTTTGAAAAAAAAAAAAAACACAATGCTTTTTGGACGCCCATACTTCTTCCCAAATTGTATGACTACAGCGGACAACGCTCATATATTTATCAATACTTTCCCTCCATACAAGTACTAAACAGCTTAAAAGCAATCAGTAGCACTCAGTGTAAACTATTTAGATGTTTATTAGTTAGTTAGTAGAAATAAAAATAAATATTACATTTCAAATATCGAAAAGCATTTATTAAAAAAACATTTCGTCAAAGAACAATTCATCGAAAAAAAGTTTTTTGATTTAAGCGAATTTGTTCAAAGATTGGATACAAAACTTAGAGATCTTATAAAAAAATTAATAACTTTATGTTTTTTATTAAAAAAAAGATTTTTTTAAATAATTGATAGGTAAATTATGGTATTTTATAAAATCAGGAAAGAGCGATCCTAATAGATAGTGAAAATGAGGAAAAATCGATCTGCAAAATAATTAGTATAAAATATTAGAAACATTTTTTTTAGCCCGAATCACGAAAAAAAAGTTAGCGGTGAACACCTAAGTTATAAAGCTTACCTTAAAAGCACCTTTTTGTCCCCCAAATGGTTTTCATCACTTATTTCTGTTGTTTGACGTCCTATATACATGTGTAATATTGATGACCTCAGATGTTTCTTTCGAAAAATACAAATATTATCTCAGTTACTACCACCCTAATGAACCAGCCTAATGCCAAACAAATAAAGCTTGCCTAAAATCAATAAATTCATGTTCACAATTTATTTTTCAAAACTGAAAAGGTTATAGGACGTTAGAAATATGAATGCCGTAGTGTTTTCGAATCTGAAAGTTATTGTTATTATTGTATTATTGAATTTTAATCCAGTAAAAATATTGGTGACATGCATTAACCTTTAGCGAATTATCGCCTCACAACAACAATAACACATAGGCACTTACAGGCACTCCATTTTTTTTTAATTGTGCGTGTTATTGTTGTTGTGAGGCGATAATTCTTAAAAGGACGAATGCTTTCTACCAAAATATTTATTAGCGATAAAAAGCTAATATGCACGAGGTCGATTCCAAATAAAACACAAAAGTTTGTGAACATAAATTTAATGAGCGAGATTTTTTTTCATTAGGGTGGTGGGAAATGAGGTAATATTTGTATTTTTCGAAAGAAACGTCTGAGGCCAATGACCTCTATTAAATATCTTGAGTGCTATCCGAGACCTTCACAACGATGTATTACACTAGGCAATCGGACATTAAACGGCAGGCATAAATTATGAAAACCATTTTGTGTTCAAAAATGGAAACCAAAAAAAAAATGGCGTTCAAAATTCTTACTACAAAATCGGAAATGAAAGTATTTAATGTTTGCTAAAAAAGTCATCAAGGTGTCTTTTTCCCTTTTTGTTAGGAAGTATGATTGTCAAGTATATCATTGTTTAATTAAAAGGGCTTCTATACTCTTGCTTATACCCACATATATTTTTTACTAGGAAAAACAGGATTAATAGTCTTCGGGCAATTTATCTTGGATCAAACTTTTATTACAGTGTTGCTGGAGCCCTATTATTAAGTGGTTTTCTTAGAACTCGCTTCGAAGGTCTAATTGGAAAACAAGCTCATCAAGGCTACCAACAGCAAAACATCCCCAGATATATAACTATGCTTCCATAGTGTTGTGTATACAGCGGACAGAGTGCGGCTCTCTTCAATTATTTAATCTGGTAATTTTATACAATATGCCATATTCAAACAATTAGATGTGCCCGTTCCCTTGTGGAATATGCTTGGGTCTTTCAAACAGAAGTATATATAATCCTTCTATAACCCGCATTTTATAAATCAAAAAAATAAATAGGATTAATGGGCTTCTTTAAATTTTCTCCTAAAGCAAGGCAGTTTTGAATGCGTTAAGCATCCACATTTACTCCTTTATAAATACCTAATTGATGGGAGAGCTTCAATAGCTAACACGGCAGTTCTGAGTCCATATACTTACACTGGCATTAGAGAAAAAACGAGCAAACGGATGTGACCAAGACCGGTAATAAAATGTCTTGGTCTCACTTAAAAAAACTTAAGATAGGATAACCATTAGGCCTTCAAAACTGTCTGTTATATATAAAATCTGTTTTTAAAGTTAGTTCATATAACATATTTTCGTTTAATGAATCATTATTAAATAAACCAGTAACTTTTTTGATTGTACTCCACAAAAAATCTAAAGTTAAGCAAGTACAGTGAAATTGATCCATAAATATATTTTCTTTAAAATGTCCAAAACTAAACCATCTAAGATGGTTATATTTCAACCAGGATTTTCGCCTTCTACAACCACTTCAGGGATCGTAGATTTATTTCTAATATCTTAAATATTCCCGGATTGCAAAAATATGTACAAGTAACTTCTTCCATCCTCTCCTTATCAAAATAACGTTTTTTAATCTTCTTTATTTATATTTATCTGTCAGAAACCAATTATGTGCTATATTTTTAATATAGTTTTAATTTCATAATCCAAAGTTTTTGGTCAAAAATGATACCACAATGCACTAGGGTAATGAGTGTAAAAGCATAGGGTAATAAGCTAAAAAATGGAACATTGATATATACACTATTTTCATATCAATTCGAAAACAATAAAAATATGTACAATGTACATTCTTGAGTGCACAAATACTCATATGTTATATAACATTGGTACTTACTTACATTATTTCGAGTGCATATATTCTATTGTCTAGTCTAGTGTTTTACGTTAAGCTCACACTCAACATTGCACAAGAATGCAAATGCGGAAAAGTGTTTATTAAAGCTCCGCTCATGTCGTACAGAATAAACACAAAAACCACTATGCGATTCGTGTTCTATGTTGGTAATGCACAGAAACTTCTCTGCTCGAGTTGTGTATGAGTGTGTGTGTGTGTATGTGCTTATCTATATGTTTTCACATTACAAAACACAAGAACTCGTTTTCCACTAAATTAGCTCATATACAATACTACATAAAACACACATACGCAAACAAACAAAATAAGCTAAAGTACGTATGTGAACAGAAACCACAATAATAATATATACCCTGTGGGTGGGTTCAGCGGGAGCAAGCTGTAACCAAAATGCAACGCAAAACAAACACATACAGCAGCGCATAAAGCCACCAACGCTTGTGTTCCCGTTGTTTAAACATAACGGTTTTATTTTCGGTTTTCACTTTGCAAACATGGCATTTTCCATTTTTTGGATTTTGTATTTTAATTTTTCATTACGTTCGTTGTAAATAAGCACGTTCGTGATGTGGTTTGGCGGTATATACGCTTCAATAAGCATGATCAGCTTTGATGGAAAAGTGAAAATCCGCGAGCGCTTTAAAAATAAATGATTGTGTCTGAAAGATTTGTGAAGTCTACGTTGAAAAGCGGAGCCGGCGCCGGCTGGTGACGAGCTATGTGATGCAGTGTGTAACAATGTTTACTGGATTTGTATATACAAAATACAAGTATATAAAAATGAATGAATATGACTCCTGCACACGAGATTGACATATGTCAGGTGCAGAGACGACGCGACGTAACGTGCGCGCACCTTGAACTCAATTCAATGTTTTGGTGTCCAATTTTGTTCAGTATTTTATTTTCCTCCTGGCAGCAGAACAGATGATGATAGGCCAAAATACAGATTTTGACAAATTATATTTTTTTAAGCATGCAAGTCGATTAAACATAATAATGTATACATTTTTTTCAAGTTTTAATGAAATTAAATTAAAAAGTTGTTTCTTAAAGCCTAACTTTAAATTCTCTCTAGGGTTTTTATTTAGTTCTTGTGCGGGTGTACAGAATGTACCAAAAACTTGAACCAATTAATTTTAAATAAAACTAAATCAATTATAAAAATAAGAGAAATAAATTGTATTATATAATTATAAAAATATACTTTATTTAAAATTAAAGCTAATAATTAAAAAAATTATGAATGACGATACAATATCAATTCATTATTTGCTTTCTATACCACCTGATGGATAAGTTTGATTGATCTTTGATGGCGCAGTTGCTTTATTTATTTCATTTTTATATACATAACAATATTACAAAATAATATAAACGTATTTTAAAAATTATTATACTAACATAATATGGATACAAAAAGGAATTAAAGTACAAAATTTTGAGGATATCACAATTAGGTTCAACATTGATAATAAAATAAACGCAAATGTAATCTTACTAAGCAAGATGGACTCCATGAACGTGATCTTTCTTTGAGGCAGTTATAATTTTAATTTGGAGTACTTATAAACATAGAATTCGCGATTGGCGCGTAATTGTAATTCTTGTATGTCTGAAGTGATGTCTAGAATAAAGCTATAGTTTAAAACGGCACGACGACCGACGGAAATTTTGCAAACGTAAAAAATGATATATGGTAAAGAGTGTAGAATTTGGAATCTCCATCATAAAAAATAAATTAATAAAAACATCTATTCAAAATATATTCAAAATTTTGCGAGATTTTGAATATGTCTATACATTCCAATCAAAGACTAGATTAGACGTCGGAAGAGTTAGTAGAATCAAAACACACAAATTCAACGTAATTTTAAGAGGTATCATAGGCTCGAAGAGACCAATGAAATGACCAAGTTTTTAAAAAAAAACATAAAGCCATTGTACCGCTTTGATTATTATATTATTATTATATTTAGTTTTTTTTTATTCAGGCGGAAATATGGAGTTCTATATACATTCACAAATTTAAATAAATATTTTTTTGCCATACCAACCAGTGTTGGCTTTTTGTTTTAGTCGGTATATTATTTTGTCATAATTTCGAATGAACTAGAACACTTTCAGCAACATTTATAGACCTACTCGGATGATGGCCCAAAGAACCGTTCACCCAAACACAAAAAAAAACTTTTTTGAAAAATGCGCACCAATTAATATTATGTATCTATGTTTATATTAATTTATTTTTATTTTTACTATCTTATATAATAGTGGTTGATTACTTATATTGTATGATTAAAAAAAATATTTCATTTAAAATTATATCCGATAAACACATATTCTTTTTATAATAATGTCCTTAGGTTTTTTCTTGTAATTTGCTAACAAATTATACCCTTTTTGAGTAGATATCTTGGAGGTTCACATCGAACCTATTTTACATTCAACAAACTTTTGTGTGTGTTTTTTTTTCTATGGAAGCTATATTTTTATTTGGCTTATTCTTGCTTTATTTCATTTATTGGCGAATAGCACATACTGCGGTGGCGCGTTTTATTCTCGTTTTTAGACGTCAAATCGACGATTTTATATTTATTCTCATACGATTATCCTCGTTTTTGCTGTCATATCAAGCTTAGTAAAATACCGCATAATGTCGCCCACTTCGTTGCATTTCGCCAATATTGTTACTAAGATTAGACAGTTACGTAATTATATTGTTTGGTACAAAAATACATATTATTTTAATATCCGAGAGTTGGTTTAAAAATGACACATAGTGATCGTTTCGAATTTCCCAGTTGAAACTTCCGGATTTTTTTTTGAGAACAATAGATACCGCTTCAGGAGTTGTAAAAACGGTGGATCGATTGAAAGTGAGTTTGTATGCAAAAAAGTAAAACGCAATATATGTTAAATTTATCATTTTTTTGAAAAGAAGTCTATCGCCAGAGCATTGCATATGAAAATAAAAAAGGAAAAATGAATTTATTTATTATATGCTAAATGTTTGTACAATCCATGTTATTGTATATATAGTTTCACAGGGCTTTTTTCTTAGGTTTTGCCGCAAATGCGAATTATCCTATGCTTAAATGTTTTAACTCAGTTTGCAATTACGTCATTTATCACGAGAAACATCGACGATATTAATTCTGAATTTATTTGTGGTGTCTCCCGCGTTACTATTGGAATTGTATTCGTTTCTTTCATAATGCGTTTGTAAAATTCTTAAGTGGTTTTCAATGCGTTGTTTCTCGAAGTGTAACTACTTTGCGAAGAAGTTTTTTGAATATCAAATCCGTAGTTATTAATGTTTTCTGTTAGAAGACTCCTTCACGTACAACTCCAAAATATAATGGGTAATATAAACGATTTTAGGATTTTATAAATCACTTTTTCCATGAGTTGCCATTGTAATAAAATCCTAAAATCGCTAAAATTGATAAAATTTTGAGCGTGAATACAGGGGATCAAAAAGAAGCTTACATGTGGCTTGCTTGAAACATTTTTTAAAACTATTTATGAATGGTTCCGGGTACCTCATTTTAGTCATCATTTTCCACAAAAAATCCCAGTTTACACGAACAAATGCCTTTTTTAGTTACAAAACAGGCCTATTCCGAAGATCTCTTTCTGTTCCGCAACAATTACCTAATTTCGAATGCGTTTCAGGTTCGCAACAATGGTTCTTCTAGGACTGGCGCACGCCTGAGCTTTCACAAGAACTTTCAGTAAAGTGGCTTTTAAACTTTTTGAAATATTTTTTGCGAATAGATTGTAGTCCAATTTAAAAGTGTGTTCGGTTGATACTCTTGTACTTTGGCTGGTTTAGAGATTTTTGTAATTAGAATTATGATACCTTTTTAACGATATCTTTGGGATGTACTATTTGTCCCGTTAGTATTTTATCATATAAATACATCAGTGCAATTTTAATTAACTCGTATAATATATAACAAAAAACTCGGGATATTTTAGATTTGCAATATATTTCATGATGAGTACCACAAGCAAATTGTTCAGTAAAATCAAATGCAATTGGCCTGTATGGTATTCCACTAAAATTTCTCAAACTGGTTCAAACTATATTTCCATATCTACATCATATATATTTACATAACAAACAATTCTACTTCCAGAAGGTTTAATTTTTTTATTATAGAATACTCGTCCTTTTTAAGAAACCACGCACAATTAATAAATAGAGATGGAAATAATTCCTTGCAATAGAATTATGGAAGTAAAATTGTTCGTTAAATTATCCAAGTATTGACTTCATCTAAATTTCCAAGTAGTTTGAAAAGTGCCAAGATTATATTATTTTCAGAAATGGCCCCACTTGACCTAAATCATTATGAATGATTATCAAATAATTAGTATGACAAGACAAATCCAAAGACCTACAATAAAAGATTTTTTATAATATTAATTGTTGTTTAATGTAAAAGTAGAGCGTATAAGAGTCCAAAATTTCTCCCTACGCAATTGACTTCAAGTTGTTGGTGACGTTTAAGTCTATCGAATATGACTAAAAATTGGTCAATTTGATCAGGCTTTTACGGGTATATAAAGTTACCACTGAGTTTGTCGCTACTAGTTTTTCGTTTGTCTCGTATATGTCCTAAAAGCTCTAAGCTAAGTGAAAGCTTTTGCAAGCCAATTTAAATTATTATTATACATAATGTTTGAATTACATTCAAGTATTTAGTTCAATTGATGGGCCGATCAAAAGTTTGAAATTCACATACTGCATGATTATCGCAGCAATTAGAGCAGAACATTATAGGTTGTATACATTTGCGCAAAGCTGAAATGTATAAATTTATGTAGAAACTCGTTGAAAGCTTTCTCGGACAAACGCATACGCTGCAATCATCCAATCGAAACCTAACACGCAATAAATTACTTGGTATTATATTATACTATAGAGAACTCGAAATATAAATAGATGGATTCAAAACATGTGCGTTTGCTGTGTATATGTTTGTGTGTATTCACTAGACAGAAGCAGCTTAGTTTAGTTGAAGTTATAAGTAGCGTGTCTGTATGCATACGCTCAAATTGTGTCTGGGACGGTTCTCACGATAAATGGAGCACATATACTATATATAGTTAATCAATTACAAGTCGCCGTTTCAGCGAAGCAGATGATGACCATTTTGTATAGTCGGGGATCGGGACTCGTGAAGAGTGAATGATTGGACTCTATAAATCGATTTACCGAAATTGCCTTGTCATATGGTTTGAGAATATATAAAACTGGTTAATGTACAGCATTATCTCTACAGTATAAGTATAGGAAAAATAAACGGCAAACCGATAATGTATAAAAGGCTTGTTACTAAATATATATATTTCGATAAAGCAATATTACAACGCAATGGAACATCACCATTATTATAAGCAAATATTCCAAAAAAAAGTAACATGGGCTTTGCCCTAATCTCCGAAACAAATTACACCTAAATCACTTAACGTTAACGTAACATTAAATGTCTGGTATACAAATAAATATATAATATATAATATTATATATAAATCTATGGTATATCAACATATCTGGTAATTTACTCGTAATTCGCACAAAAAATGCAACAAAACCAGTTGAATGCTAATAATTTAAAAGATACGCACAACGAAACTCCCAGTGTGGCGAATAATCCGCGCATGGCACTCTGCAAAATGCAGGTTGCACTTGGCTTGATTGTGCTTTGAGGTATAGTTGCACGTGGCTGATGCGCACAGAAGGGAGGGCTCAAACAGCTGACTTCGATCGGCTGGTATGGCTGCACGTGGCTGTTCCATTTACTAACTTTTCATATACCTCTCACTTTGTTATTTTTAGTCTTGTATTTATTTTTGTTATAATTTACAGTTTTTGTCACAATTTAGCCTAGGTGCAAGATTCACCATTTTTTTTTTACATATTTTAATGCATTTTTTTTCTTGTTGGTTGCTTCGTGTTATTGTTTTTGTCATATCAGACTTTTTAATCGTAGTTTCGCTGATTAACAAATCTTTGATTAACTTTAATCACTTGATCAGCTAATTGTTCATTTTTGACTGATTAAGGTCTTAATCAGGCGATTAGTCAGCGATTGTATTTCTTTACGTCAGAACTAAATAGTAATTATAAAATGAATCGACTACGAGATTAGGAAGGTACTTAGGATGATTGGAATAAATGATGTGGACAAATAGGACGTAATCAATACTTCCACAAATTTTATTAGTAAGGTACTTAGGATGATTGGAACAAATGATGTGGACAAGTAGGACGTAATCAATACTTCGACAAATAGATTTTTTTTATTAAAGACGGATTTGAAAGATAGATTTTTTTTGTGTAACTAAAGAATCCGTTTGCTGCATATTACATTACAAAAAGCCTAGCTTCCTCAATACAATACCGTAAACACACATGCATGAGGCTATTTTTAGATTGTACGCTTATTTAAATCCTATTATAAATTGATTCAATCGGTCAAAATCGATGATTTACTGATTAATCACTGATTTTCTATTAGCTCTGATTAAAAAAGGTGAAGAAATATAAAATATAAATAAATATATTTTAATCAAGTGAATATCTTCCTCCGATCAACTA
>JAAAKO020065498.1:0-24293 GCA_010015015.2 Bolitophila cinerea | reverse complement strand
CACCAGAAGTGGTGACATATAGACACTTTCATAATACATGGCTATTCGCCAATAGTACATCGTTTACAAACTGTTAGGGATTTTATTTAAATTTCTGTCGGTAGTGCAGACACGAGTCACAATCCAGCTTCGGTTTAGCTCATTGACAGCTCAAATTAAAATATAGACGGAAAAATAATGGCGAATTTACCAAGTCCTTCTCAGGTATTTGGTTTTTTAATATGTACACAGTGATTTTAATATGTAATTGTGTAAAACAAACGGCAAATAGTGCAATTAGTACGATAATACTCAAATTTCATGAAGTTATAAAGATCTAAGAAGAATTTACGTTCCAAAAAGAGTTGTTTTAGTGTTGCTCTCTTCGAGCATGTATGCTCGAAGGTTGCTCTTATCGGGTCGATTTTTACCAAGTCAAGGGTGGAGCCAAGACTATTGTGCAATATATATATATATATGTATACATTTCTAAACACTCGTAAATTTATAAGAATTTTGTGTTACTTGATATAAATATCAAGGTTTTAATGTATCAGTATAGTGTATAATGAAATAACATTTTTTCACTTATTGTTTACGAGAATATCCACTTGTAATAAGTGTTGTTGACATGTTTATTTTTATGCTAAAACAAGAATTTAACAATCAAACATCACTGTAGTTATCGGAATTCGAACTTATTTATATGTTTTAATAGCTTATTTACATTGTTTATTTTTTAGGTTTCGGGGAAGCACATGCCCATTTATGAGGCCTATCAAGGTGTCATCGATCCAAAAAATGTGGGCACCATTGAAGCAATGGTGGCTGCAAAATTTCTTAAGAAATCCGGATTAAGCGACGTTGTGCTGAGTCGTGTAAGTGCCTGATCCACATTTATTTATAAAAAAAACTCATTTTTATATATATTTAGATATGGGACTTGTCAGATCCAACAGGACGTGGATACCTTGACAAGGATGGTTTATTCGTTGCATTGAAATTGGTGGCTATTGCTCAAGCAGGTCACGACATTAATATGCGAAATATATTTATGGAGACTCCGAATCCACCAAAAGTTGTAAGTTTTACTATCAAAAGTAACTTAATTTAGATTTTTCTAAAAAAATACTTTCATTTAAGGGTGACATTCCAAAAATTAAACCACCAAAAATTCAAACGGTGAATGCGTCGAACACAGACTGGTCCATCAAGCCATTAGAACACATAAAATATGAACAGTTGTTTGATTCATTACAACCCGTTGATGGTCTCATAAATGGTAACAAAGTTCGCGGTGTTTTGATGGATTCTAAACTGCCAGTGGATACGCTCAGTCGTATTTGGGATCTAGCAGATCAAGACAAAGACGGCAGTTTAGACAAACACGAATTCATTGTGGTAAGTTGTGTATGAATCATTCATAAGACTGGTTTAATCATAATTCTGTTTTTAGGCCATGCATTTAGTGTATCAGGCTTTAGAAAAAAAAGCTATTCCAGCTACACTGCCTGTGGAGCTACAACGACCCAAATCACTACCAGCACATTTAAACAATAGCTTTCCTGGTGGAGACTTTGTCGCTAATTTTCCTACAGATATTGCACCTCCACCGGTGCCTCCGTTGCCAGCTGCACTTCCTCCATCGATTCCTCCGATGCCACGCAGCATCATACCTAGTTTGCCCAGTATGCCGTTAATGTCAACCGATCTATTGTGTTCGCAGCCACCGCCTCCAGTCATGATTGATTGGGTTGTGTCTGCTCAAGACCAAGGTAGATTTGATGTCATGTTTACTCGAAGTGACTTGGATAGGGACGGTCTTGTGTCCGGAATGGAAATCAAAGATGTGTTCTTGCAGTCGGGCATTCCGAACCTCTGCTTGGCTCAAATCTGGGCCCTGTGTGACACCAATCAGTCGGGAAAACTCACGGCCGAACAGTTTGCTTTAGCCATGTGGATGGTAGAGCGCAAACGTAACGGAATTGAGCCACCACAGGTATTGAGCCCAAATATGATTCCGCCTAGTCAACGGTCGACCGCAAACAGTTCCACGGGCAATGGCTTGGACGATATTATTTTACTTGCGGATCCTCAGCCGTCCTACTCAAATCCGGAGCTGGAAATGATTTCAAAGGAAATTGAAGAGCTGGCTAAGGAACGGCGTATTCTTGAGCATGACGTTGCTCAGAAAGAGGCTGACATACGCATTAAAACTGGAGAAGTGCGCAGTTTACAGGTAATGTTAAATATGTCGATATGAAATGCTCTTGTACACATTTATATTTTTTGTCTGAAACAGAGCGAATTGGACACTCTGGCAGCAACACTAAAGCAGCTCGAGAATCAGCGAGGCGAGGCTCAGAAAAGGCTTGAAGACCTGAAGACTCAGGTTAGATATTTTATATTTTTTTTATAGTTGCATAGCGTATATTCTATATTATCTATATTATTTAAATATTTTAATTTTTACCTTCACTTTTGGTATTGGTTTTAAGTAGTTTTTTGGTGGATTTTTATAATGCATCCCTTATAATTTCTAGCAACCATAATACAATAATAAAACACAAATTATGCTTCTAATCCAAATAACATTTAACTTTTAAACCATATTTTTATATAATTTAATTCCCACTTACACCATTTTGCTTTTATTTTGGAATGATTTTGATTTTGGCTTGAAACGCACTTACACATTAGCAAATGGAAATTCATGAGTCAGTGGCCATGGTAAATACTGAGCTGCAAGTGACACGCGAAGAGGTATGCCATTTTTGTGTAAGAAGACTGTACGTGTATTTATTGTAAAAAGTATATGTATGTGCAATAGCTCAGTTCCTGTTAATTTTGTTTTTTGTATTTTATGGTGTGTTCTTTGTCTTCAAATATGTTATGGTTTTGAAATATAATTGTAAAACTCGCAATATTAGGTGAACAAAATTCGAGAGCAATGCCAAAAACAAGAGGACACAATTCGTGATCAGGAGGGTGAACTGGACTCCAAACGCGGTGAGTTACAGAAACTCAAGGACCAAGAAACATCACTGGAGAAAGAGTACGATGCAAATCGCACTGAATTAGATGGATTATCTCATACGCTACAGGATACACAGCTACAGATCAGCCAAGTCAAAGCTATGGTGTCACAGTTGCAGGAGAGCCAACGTCAAATGAGCGATGCTCTCGTTATGTGCAAGTCTGCCATCGAGGCTGATGATCCGTCATTAGTGTCTGACTATTCTTTGAAACTGGAACCAGACTTTAGGGATGTCAAGTCTACGCTGCAAAACAAAGAGGTACTTTAGGATATTTTGTAATATGCCGTATAAATGATAATTGTATTGATTTTGATAGGATCAAAAAAAGGACTTTAGTGCTAAGGCTTTCTCACCAGACAACAACTTCAAATCAAATGGTTTCACTTCAAATGCCTTTGCTACCAACGTACATAGTTCCTCAGGATTTGACGACAGTTTCCATGCTCCTGCAGCTGGTTTTGATGATTCTTTCGGTAGTAGTTTTCACTCTAAACCACAGGACTCATTTGGACCATCCACAACTAATTCAAGTGATCCATTCGGAGATAAACGTAGTGCCCAGTCTGTTACTCCTGACGTAATTAATTTTTTGTTTGTTTTAAAACAATAATAGATAATGTAGCATGTATTAAATTTAAATTAAATTATCTGCAGCCAAACAAAGACGACTTTGGCAGCGATCCATTTGCCATTCTACACGCACCCACAACCGCTAGTCAGGCTGTGAGTCCCAGTCCAGGCAGCTATCGTAATGTCGGTGGACCACCGCCTCGTCCAGAATCACCAAGTCCAGCATTACCACCGAAGAAAGCTAAGCAACCTCCACCACGACCAGCTCCGCCTCGACCATCACAGGTAAAACAATCATAAACACCAGAAGCTAACATGTATTATGTAAATCTGCCTAATACAGGGCCCCACACCCACGCGTCCTGAAGCGCCATCACAAGGATTCGGAGGATTTGCTGATTTTGCGGACTTTGAAACGAAGGTTGGTTACAAAAAAGTTGATTTTCATAATTGGCATGCTGGTGGTAATCCTAGGCGCAAATGGTAGTTCATATCGTGTCCCACACCACTTTATTTTTCTAAACAAACTAACTGCATGATGAATTGTTTGCACCCTAAAACTAGTCAATTTTATGTCTGTACAAAATTTTGTTTTTTTATGCATGTGCTGTTTAGCAGTCTAATATAATACATTGTTTCAACTAATTTAGATTATACACTATAATTTATTGTTTTCATTTTTCTCATAATAATAAATTAAATATCCCAATGTTTCTTTCTTCACTGATTTCTGTATGTTTTGATTGTTAATTTTAAATATTTATAAGTATCTCTATTCGATTTAAAATCTACGATGTGTTGTGTTCGACTGTATAGTTAGGTTTTATTAATATTTATACGGCATGATATTATTCTCAGAATTTAGTTCATTACTAATAACCAAAATCGATACTAATTCCGACATTCTTTTTTCTCTGATTTTTGCAGTGAACAGCTAACAACTAACAATCTCATTTCACTAACAGTGACCACAACCTAAACCAATGTAGTAGAAATTAACCACTTAGTATTGCATAAATTATTATCTAACACACACACATATAACTAATCTTAACAATATGGTCCGAAAATGTTTGAAAAAGTATTTTTAGTGACAGTGCATTTGTAATAAAATTTGATGAAGGATCTTGTACTAGAGTGAATCCACAGAACAAATCTATTATAATGCCATTTAAAAATATTTAAACTGAAGATAATTTAATCGATTACAATTAATCACAACATTTACAAATTAATATAAAAATAACAAAAATATCGTAGTCAGTAAAATGTTAGTTAAAATAATCGCTTTATAACACACGAATTATTTAAGAATATCTGCATATATAAAATGTTATCTCCAGATATCTGGATTGATGCAACAACAAAGCAAAAGAATACTTTGCATTTGTATCTTAATATATGTTAATAATAATTGAATTTCATTTGTTACACACCGACCGAAAGCATTCATAAAATCTATACATAAATAATTATAACAAATATCGATTATATAGTAAAATATCGTTTTCTAGTTCATTCTTAATCAAAATTGAACAAATAAATACATACAAATTTGGATAAAATCGTGTATACTCAATTTAATTTAAAGATTTATAATATTATCGACTCTCCAATAATTTCATCTAATTATTTATTATTTTTCTTTCGCTGTTGCTTCTTCTAATTTTCCTTTTATTTGACTTTTGATTTTATATTTTCATTATTTTTTTGTTTGTGACTCTGGCAGAGCGTCAGCACTAGCGACTTTTCAGAGGATCCTTTCAAAGACTACCGTTACGAGGATCCGTTTAGTATTAAAGATCCATTCGCCGATGACGTCGAAGAAATCGAAGGTAGATCTATTGCGTAATGAATTAGTAAATTGGTTCATGAATGCATATATTTAATTCCAGATCCGTTTTCGTCGATTACCCACAGCGTCCCTGCACCATCATCACAAAATAATAAAATTGAAAACACTCGTTTACCAGATGCATTTGCTTCTAATCGTCCAGTGGGCAATGCCATTATGCTAAACAATAATTTGAAATTAGAGAAAAAGAACTTCAAGACAAACAATACTCAATTGGAGAAAACAAAAGAAGCCAAACCAACCGCTCCGCCGTTTGAAGCATTTGATCAAGACCATTTTGGTCAAACGAGCAGTGACAGAGGAACCGATTTCTTTGCTGAATTTAACAACAATTTTGACAAAAACAAAAACGACACAGCTCCTGTA
Source organism: Bolitophila cinerea (assembly GCA_010015015.2). Lineage (NCBI taxonomy): Eukaryota > Metazoa > Arthropoda > Insecta > Diptera > Mycetophilidae > Bolitophila > Bolitophila cinerea. The sequence continues at coordinate 18,485 of JAAAKO020065498.1, read as the reverse complement.
GACGCATTTGGTGATAGTGGATTTCCGGTAACCACAGCAGCACCAACTACGAAGAATTTTAAAGCTGACTTTTCCGATGTATTTAACGACAACTTCGAGGACGAATTTCTGAAGATGAAAGTGTCAAACAATCACAATGACAATGAGAAGAGCAAGTCCAAGTTCCATTCAGAGGATACGTTGGACTTTGCAAAGTTTGATGCGTTTGAGGAGGCGTTCGGTACGGGATCAAATCAAAATGTTAACAATTCAAAATTGTCACCAAAAGCAACAAACAATGCAAAGACTACAAAGTCTACTGACCGATTCGCTGGTGACTACTCGAAAGGTGAATCATTTGACAATGACCTACATGCTATCCTACAGCGAAGCCTTGTAGAACAATAAAAAACTATATAAATCTTTACCGTTGCTGTTGTACGTTCAAACACAAAGTTCATCGTATTTTCCACAATGTGTTACTATTCCAAACAAAAAATTGTAGTTTTGTAAATTTTATATTTATATCTGCATTTATTCCATTTAATTTCTAGATTTAGCAAGTTCGTTTCAATTAAAAAAAATGTCTTTAAAAAAGCATTGTGCTCTCGCGCGTCTTTCACAAATTAAAACCTTTGTATTTGTTATTCGTTTAGTGTTTTTTGTGTTGTCAAAGAGCCTAAATGAGTCTAATTTACGTAAATGTAATCCAAAGAGCGGTGCACACGCGATCGTTAAGATACTCAAGCATATATTATACAAAGTATAACCTAAAAAAGTATATATTCATATTATAATAGTTATTTTTTAATAAATATATTTAAAAATAATAAAATGTGTGTTTTAATCCGGAGTTTGGGGATTATATCGAGGATTTAGAGTGGTATATCAAGGATTTAGAATGGTATTATTTTTTGTATATTTTGGGATTAGCTTGAATGGGGAATTGGGAATACATTTTTATAACGTGTTTCCTTTCCAAGAAATTTATAAATGGGTAAATAAATGAGATTTTTTCAGTAATAAAATATGAAACAAAATTTAAAATGTGTATCTAGGGAGAGAAACTTCTTCTACCCTTTGGGGGAGCTGTGCCAAGCTAATCGGACTAAATATTCTTGTATATCAGTAAATACCAATAGTCACTTTTCTTCGTAATAATGTATTATGGAATTAAATTCCTAACAATTTTTAGGAGGATGCACGACAGTTAGGATTGGACGGTAGATATATGAGAGGCCGTACATAATACATATACATATCATGTATAATACGCTTTGAACATTAATTATTTTCAAAGATATTTATGTGATTAAACATTTTTACCGTTATATAGGGTATGTTTTAAATTATTATTTTCTATGGGTCTGTAAATATATTTTAAAAAATACGATTATTTTATTTTTTAATATTTAATGGGACCAAAAAAACATTTAATAAATGTAATTAAATTTTAAGTTTTTTTTTGATACAGTACGCAGCCAAAAATCTATGGAGAAAATAGCTGAGGACAAATGAGTCAAATAAAGATCATTATTTTCAGATGTCAGTTCTCAGCTGTCAGTTTAATTGTCATTATCTGATATCTGTTTGTCATCATTGATATCGGGTGAATTGATGATCATTGTACGCGGTCGCGGTGTTGTCGTTTGTCGATTTGGATTGTTTTGTGTTTTGCAAAATTGTGAAATATATAATACAATTTATAAAAATTCAAACTGAACTATTATTAACAGCATCAATACATAATTTTCAATCGTACTGCTAGCAAACAGTGGATATTGACTATCATTCATCATTTGTTGTTGTTTAATGTAAAATTGGCATCGCGCACCCTAAGCGAATAAGAGTTTAATGATTTCAACAGCAAACCAACATCTCGAGTGTACGAGGAAATGTAGAGACATTGACCATGGCCATCTTATTGTCTTAGCTGCTTCCAATAAGTCGGTTTCCGACCAGACTCTGGCTTCATTTATTGCAAAAGCTTGCAATAACTTTGCTGACGTTGCTGACGATGAGGTTTGTTTTTATAATTATGTATATGATCTTTACTTTATACCTATTTTTTCAGGGTCGTACCGGGTTGCACATTGCAGCATCAGCGGATCGATATGCACTATGTAAATGGCTGTTGAATTATGTAATTTGTTTTTCAAATATCCATGGAAATTCATATTATTATTTCAGTATTTTTTTATAGTGTTTCAAATTGAATGCTCGTGACAGGGAGTTCGGGCAGACCGCTTTGCACCGAGCAATTTTCTATGGACAAATAGACATTGCTGTGTTGTTGCTAAGCCATGGCGCAGACATTGAAGTTAAAGACGCATTGCACAAAACTGCCCTTCAGTATTGCATGCGTCCTGACCCAGGAATGGATATGTATATACATATATTATATAAAAAAAATCAGTTTTAATGTATTATTATACTTAACTAGATACGTGCGTAATGGTGAAGCAATGGTCTGGGGTAACAATAAGAACTATAACCTGGGCATTGGTGCAGAAGATGGCAAGCTATATCCGCAGAGTTTGAACTATTTTAAGAAAAATAACATCTTCTTGAAACAAGTGTCGATCAGTACTTATCATAGTCTTTTTTTAAGTGTTGAAGATAATCTTTATGTAGTTGGTCATGGCAAAGGAGGTCGTTTAGGTAAACAACAATTTTATATATATATATATATATATAGTTTTTTTTCATTATCTTTGTGTTTCAGGAATAGAACAAGAAAGCACGTTGGTAGTACCAAAGTTACTTGATGTGGAACCCGACCAGAATAACAAAATAATTGGAATTAGCGCAGCTCGAAATCATTCACTAGTGTTAAAATCAGCAAAAAACTACCAACACAACCCAGTTAATACTTCGCGTAAGGCCTCTTTCCAAAAGGTATATTTATTTCATATTTTTTGTGAAGTTTTTTTATTGTTCTTATTTTAGGTTTACGCATGCGGATCAAACAGCCACGGACAGCTTGGCCTTAGTAAGTCACATGAAAAGCTCACATTATTTACAGAAGTTCAATTTCCCCCTCGATCGGGATCATCGTGAGTGTTTCTATTAATTTCTTCATTTCTTTCACAACGACTTACATTTAACAACAGAGCATTGCGAGACGTCATTGCCAAGGACTATTTTTCATTAACATACACTGATCTTGGCATATATGTTTGGGGACTAAACGGTGGTCAGTTTGGCACACATACGAACCGTGCAGTGATGGATACCCCAATACCAGTAAATTGTTGCAATTTAAAATTATCATTTAAATTTCAACTCATTATGATTATAGCTGCAAACTTTCGGCCACAATATTACCGCTGTAGAAGCATGTCAGGCTGCAATTGGCTGCTATGTTTCTGCGGTTAATTTAATTCTGGTTTATCATCGATTTAAAGTTAAATCGTTGCGCGTTCCAAGAGCGGAATTAATTGAAAGTTTTTCATTGTCCGGCGGTTATTTTGTCAGCAATGACGAATCTATACCGAAACAAGGTTTTTAGTTTTAGTGTTATGTGTTTCGCTCAGGATATAATAGTTTTGATTTATTTTAGATAATGAATTAAAAATTATAGCACTATGTGATTCCAATCGAGTGTTTATCTGGTACGAAAGCATGGATATGTTCATTAGGTGTGTTAACTTCAAATTCATAACAAAATATATTTTATTGTTTTTATTTTTCACAGATTTGATCTTTCACTTAACCAACACATGCGCATCGACAAGATTATGTGGTGTGGTGAAGATGTGTTGATTATAGTCGAAGGCGATGTTTATTATGGTACTTTATCAATTCGAGACAAGCAGCTTAGTGACTTGCGGCATAATGAATTCCTAGAAGTGGTCGATATTCGAAAGCATATGCCAAATGGAAAAAAGGGATACATCTTATGTCAACGAATTCCAAACATCAATCGAGCTGAGGACGTGTTTTGCGATCAGGACGGCAAATCATTTGTAGCATTGCAACAGAACGCACGGGCATTCTTAAAAACACCAGAACTTATTGATGATGAGCTTAACTTCAAAAACCTTTTGCTAGAGGCAAACGATAGTGATACTATTCATGATTTGGTATTTCATGTAAGCTATTTTTTGTATATATTTAAATTCGAGTTTCTTATAAATATAATTATTCCAGGTTGAGGATGAGACTTTTCCGGCCCACAAATTTATAGTATATTCAAAGGCATTAGGACTACGGGACATTTGCGAACAAAGCGAAGATAATCATGTCTATCTAAAGCTCGAAGGACTCACATCAAAAATGTTTGAACTAATTCTAAAGCATATCTACAGCAATCACGTTTTGACGCTGACAGGTATTCTTATTGAACATTTATTTGTAATTTTCGGTGTTCAAATTATTTGTTTTATAAGACATTGAGGACATTGAAGTTTCGCTGGGACCGTTCAGTGCTATGAGCAATATTGAAATATTTACAATTTTCCGAGAATTTGCTGGCAAGTTTGGATTGACCAAATTGGCAGGTGCCATGCAGCTGAACATGTAAGTTTTATTGTTCTTGTTCATTGACAAAAGTTTTGTATGTTTGTTTGGGTATTATTTAGGCCTAGAGACAAAAAGGAGCCATACACACAAATGAATCGACACGATTTGCCTGAACTGCATGACGTTACTATAAAATGTGCGGACAATTTAGAAATCAAAACTCACAAATGCGTATTGGTTGCACGTATGGAGTACTTTCATTTGATGTTTAACCATAGTTGGTCAGAGGTTAGTAAATTTAATAAATATATGTTCATAAAAAAAATAATTAACAATATTATTTTAAAAAATATATCTAGAGCAAAACTGTTAATCTGACAACAGTGTCTATCGATTACATGGAACCGATTATCGATTTCATTTATACAAACGATGCCGAAAGTTTGCGCCTCAAGAACCACCCCGAGTTGTACCTGTATAATTTGATCGCAATTTGTGACCAGTTCTTTGTGAATCGATTGCGTAACGTTTGTGAAATGATCCTTATCGATAAGATCACCGTACGGAAGTGCGGCGATATGCTTGAAATAGCTAATACATATAACTGCAAACTCCTACAGAAAACAGCTTTAGATTTCATAGTACAGAATATGGCAAGGATCTTGGAAAGTCGGACACTAGAGCATATTCATTCTGATGTACTGCAAGCATTGAAGAAATATTATATTAATACGTACAGACTTACAATGCAATTCCGATATGTTGAACCGAAAGAGGAAACTCTCAGCGAGGAACATATAAAGCGGTTCATTGGGAATTTTAGTATAGATATGGACAATCCAAGCGACATTGTACAAAAGCGAAAGGAGAAGCATGTGCAACCAAATCGAACGACACAGGGTCGGAGAACATTAGAAAAAGAAGCAATTGCATCTATAAAGGAACTTTCGCTGGTCGAAAACAACGCAATCAAATTAACTGAAACTATTAGTCCTTGTTTAGCCGAAGCCATTAATATATCAACAGAGTTGCTAACAGAAACAGCTACCTGGACGAAGGTTCAATTTGAAAGAAAAGAGCCCAAGCGAAAAGCTGTCGTAGCTGGTCTAAAATCGAATGACATTTTACTTTCTGAAGAAAAGGAAGCATTAGATTTAGTTTGTCTCAAAACTGTTTTAAAGAGTCCTACCAATGAAAATGAAGAGGAACCAGTAGTTCGTACTCCCGTTAGTTTAAGTAATTTTACTCCACAAAAGAATACGAAGATGTCTCAGAAGCAACGCAAGCTTCAATTGGCTACTGGAAGCAGTCTGTCATTAGAGTATCATACCGTGCTTCCAGTGACACCAGAGAAAACGACATCTGTTGGAAATGTATGGTCTATATCGCCCCCAGAACGCACACCAGATACATCACCTGCCTCTAGTCTCCAAACGCCATCACCATTTTCCAAAAGATCCACACGTGAACGGCTATCTTCGGGATCAGGATCACCATGTTTACTAAAATCTGTGTCCGAGCCAGATTCATTTACGAGAATTCTGCGCGACGAAAAAAAAGAAAAGCAATACTACAACAAGTTGAAGTCAAAATCACTGGTCCTAACTCAGATTGAGGAGACTGCCATTGACGAACTGAAGAAGTTTTACAATGTAGACAATGTGCACGACGAAACTATTCGTGTTGAAAGATCGATTCAAGTACAACCCAGAATGAACTTTGCGACCTGGCATCAATAAAATATTTTATTTATATGATACTGCTATATTTGTAAATTTTTTTTTAGAGTATTTTATTTATTTTATTGTTTTTTACTTAGTACAATTGTATACTGGTTATCATTTTAAGTGTACATGGTGCTCTGCAACTTTTCACCACTCATATTTTTATTTATATTAAAATTTGAAATTATTATTTTTAATTTTTCATGTATCTTAAATTTTTTTTAAATGCGCTTCCTTTTTTAAATATTTAACACAGGTTGATAACAAAAATACAATTATTATATAATATATATATATATGTATTTTAAATACAAAACTATAAATACATATTAAATAAAATTCAATACGTATTTATCAATTACAAGATCTACCAATGATTTGTGTTTGCATATTGTATCCAGATACTTTCTCAGAGAATAGAAAAATCACACAGAGCGCACAACACATTACATACCACCAGTTTGGAATTACATTTGCATAATAACAACAAAACACAAAATGCAACACTTAAAACAATTGTATATCATTACTATATATCATTATGTATATAGATAAACAATTTTAAACAGAATAAATATATACAATTTCTTATAAATATAAATAATCACGACGATCGTCGAGAATTTTTGGCAGTATCCAAATACCACATAATTCCGACAAATTCAATATACAAATTATAAATAATGGAAAAGTAATAAAACGATTTGTGTATACGTATATATGTGAGTGTTTGTTGATGAGTTGCGCTTAAATTTAAGTGTAAAAGTTGAGCAGATATTCTTTTAAACTGGGTGGCAGAGGAAGATGATATACGCCAGACTTTGGTATTCGTGTGAGTATGGCATCCCGGCAGGAGCTTTGTAGGCTTGCAACTAAACGTACAATAAAATTGTAAATCAAAAATTGGGTAAGTGAAAGCGTAATTTTAAAAAACCTACCGCCATAGATCTGGATGATCTTTACTTGTTTTGTGGTGCCGTACACATCGACGACAGCATGCAAAGCGCCTTCTTTGAAAGGAATGTCACGGGTACATGGTCCCTGATCTTCACCGTTGATGATAAAGTGCATTTCGGCCCGGTTCTCGTTGTCTTCCCTTGGTGTGAACATTACTCCGATTCTCGAACCTAATAAATGAAAACATTTGTAAGAATAAGTATTTAAAACTCAAACAAAATAATTATTATACATATAATTCAATTTTTTTGTGTAGGTAGCATCATACAAGATCCAACTAAATCTTCACGATTGGTCTCACCTGTAGCTACCCATAAATACCCAGAAACATATCAACGGCAAATTAATATTGGCCAAAAAGTTCTGTCTGCAAATGATTCATATTCAATTCACAGATTTGAACATGATGGCCGGTTCTAGTCCCTGATTCTTTTTTAATTGAAATACTGCAAGTTACCTGTATCTGTTGGCAAAATATCCACTACTGAGCCATGGCGCATATTTGGTCGTAAAATACTGCGAGGTATAACACCTCTTGCGGTTCTTAGAAATAATTCTTCACCGATCAAGGTATCTAAAAAGAAAAGATGTGTGTAGTGTAGTATGATTAAATTTGTTTTTGAACACAGTCTGAATTTGAGACTTACTTTTAGCTGTGATATCACTTAGACTTGCATTACTACTGCTACTACTGCCATCAGTACTGCTTCCAGGTAAAGCAGTGATGCTTGTGGTGTCTTCCACTGTATTTACGTATTTTGTTATAGGATACACCCAACTGGTGCCCATGGTAGCCAAGTCAGGTAATGCATACTGTGGTAAGCCAGAGCTAGTGGTTGCTTCCATCTTTGGATCCAATTGTGTCAAGCCTATTTATACGGAATGCATTTTTTTTTTATTATTATTATATGTATTTCAGTACTCCCTAAAAATCAAAGATGGACGATTGCGGTGAAACACCGCGCGCTCAAGCGATATCTTATATTGTTGCATACAAAGTATTAATTAAACATATAATGAATGTGTTTTTATATCAAATATTAGGTGGCCCATAATATAAACACTTACCTAGCCTCATGTGACCTGACCAGCCACGTTCGTTTTTCTGAATCTCTAGCAGAAATATTTCACCTGGCTGCAATGGTTTCTCGGAAAAAGTCAAAGCATTCGCAAAACTGGCCTTTCGAAATGCAATTGTGTTTTCGTCATGTAAAATTATGTTTGCACCGTGATATGGATGGAATCGAGACAACACTAGGCGAGGTGAGTCTTCCATCTCGAGGTTGGTTTTAAATCAGTTTTACTGTTTAAATATGAGCACAAATTAGAATTCGGTCGATTTTAGTTGCAGATTTCAATGTATTTTCTGTTTTGCAAATTTTAGTTTGTTGTAGTTGTAGTCCAGCTTTCAACTTTGACATTTCTATGTTATCACCGAACTTATACAAAAAACTAGATGGTGTATTTAGGATAGAATCAGTTTGCAGCCATTGAATATATTCTTTTAAATAAATATGAAGATTAATTATAATCTTCCCATTTCCAATAGAATGAATCAAAAATTTTTCGTATTTGGTTATAAACATTTAAAATAAAATCTAAACATAATTATAAATAATAGTTTATAAATAGAGAAAAATTATTTAAACTTAACAGTGTAAATCATACCAACAAGTTGCCATACTACCAATGTGTGAGTGCTGACGCTGAGAGAGTATATTGTATATATGTAAATGTGTGCGTGAGTATCGAACGTAAAAAAACGAAACATCGCAAATAATTTTATGTAAACAAATTCATGTATTTGCATAAACAAAACGAACTTTATACAATAATTTATGAATGCCAGAATGTTAGTTAGTGTTAAGTAATTCAGTGAATTCGAATTAAAGTTTATACGTTTACTTGTGCTCCGTCCAAAGTGGAAAAATGCTTTTGGAACTCAACTTTGGTATATTTTTCACCGTGCTAACTGTGCTGGGAACGGTGTGGCTTGTCGGGCGTTATCTACTGGTCGATGACTTTGTCTATGTGCCTGGCAAGAAGAGGCACAATTGGAAGTCAATAAAATGCCTGCATCGGGTCGGTTATTTAATATACTGTGTTTTCTTTTTATATAGCTATAGTACAAGACAGCCTATATTTTATTTTGCAGGCATGTTATTGTTCGATTTGTCACATGATGTTACTGTCAAACGGTATTTTCTGTGATTGTTGTGGAGTGTGCACAGATCCGGCTTGCATGCGGAAAGCTGATAAGACGTTGCGGTGTAAAGAAAAGGTCGTTAAAGATGCGACTACCATTAAACACCTTTGGGTTAAGGGAAACCTTCCGGTCGTCTCATTTTGCACAGTGTGTAAAGATGAGGTTGATTATCACACCGAACCAGGCGTATTCGGATATAAATGCTGCTGGTGTCAGCGGGTATTGCACAATCAGTGTTTTAAAAAGGAATGTAATGATGAGGTGTGTTCTGCTAATTATTTGTGTAAAAAATTTAAATCATATCCTTTTTTAGAACTGTGATTACGGAGAATTTAAAACCATGATTATACCGCCCACGAATCTTGTTGCCTCAAAGACACGTGGTTCGCGATCGTTACGTTTATCTGCCATTAACTCGCCAACACTTACAAACTGGAAGCCACTAATTGTTGTTGGTATATACTTAGCCTTTTCCTAATATTTCAAATTGGCTTGATACACTTGTTTTGCTTGGTAGCCAATCTCAAATCCGGAGACAGTACTGCTGCAGAAGTTATTGCACTTTTTCGTGGTATTTTACATCCACTGCAGGTCATGGAACTGGGTAAAGATGGACCCCAAGAAGCCTTACAGTGGGCAGTTAAGTCAAGCCCTCGTCAGAGTAGAATTCTTGTGGCCGGCGGGGACGGAACGGTTGGTTGGGTTTTGAACACTATTTTTAAAATGAACATACAGGTAAATGTATAAAAATCCAGTAAAATTCAAAAATTAATATTTTTAATACATCTAGCCAACGCCGGAAGTGTGTATTCTACCAATTGGAACCGGAAATGATTTATCGAGAGTGCTTGGATGGGGAGCAGAGCCTCCTAGTTCTTTGAATCCTGTAGAGATTTTACAAAAGGTAAGGGTTTGAAAATTGTATAATATTGACTTGACTCTGATTATCTGTGCATAGATTGATTCGTCCAAATCTGTTCTGCTGGATCGGTGGCTATTAGAAGTAACAGGTCCTCCGTCTAGAATTCCGCTCAAATGGAAACCAAATCGATCTTTGTTTATGTATAACTATTTTAGTGTTGGCGTTGATGCTCAGGTGACCCTTAATTTTCATAAAGCTCGCGAAAGTCCTTTTTACATGTTCAGCAGCCGCATCATAAACAAGGTAATATTAATATTATGTATAAAAAGGATATTTTTAAATTATTATTTACAGGCGCTGTACTTGTGCTTTGGAACGCATCAAGTGGTTCAGCCCGATTGTGTTGGTCTTGAAAAACAAGTCGAACTATATTTGGATGATGTGCGTGTAGAATTACCTGAACTGCAATCAATTGTTTGCCTTAATATTGACTCTTGGGGGGCAGGGGTTCGTTTATGGGGTAATTTTTTACTAATATTAGTAGGCATCTTAAAGATATATGGAACTTTTATGCTTTGTTTTCAGAAATGGGTTCGGAATTGAATGATGATCAAAATGTACATAGTACTTCGGACGGAATACTGGAGGTTTTGGGAATCCTCTCGTCATTTCACATAGCCCAACTACAGGTTGGCTTGAATAAACCAATTCGGCTAGGACAAGCCAAATCCGTTAGAGTATGTGCTAAATAGGTTTTATTTATTTAAAACAAAGCTTTAATAACATAAATTTAATATAGATGAAGTTAAAGCAAAATTGTCCTGTGCAAGCGGATGGCGAGCCATGGATTCAGACGCCATGTGAGATTAATATACAGCTTAAAGGCCAAGCTAAAATGCTACAATGTTCATTGTAATATTCGTAAGCATTCCTGGACATTTCTTTCTCACCTAAATTCACTTATCCTATGTGTCTTTGTGTCAACCTATTTAAACACTACTATTCGTCATTGTAACCATGAATTTATTGTGAATTGATTTTTATAAGAAAGCTGTTGTAAGTCTGTAGGACACCTTTATATAGCTTATTTATACTCAAGACGTACCTTTTATCACCATAACATCTCTTCATTGCCAAAGCAAGGTTTATATTATACCTTTATTAAATTATTTATCGCATTTACCATTTTTTATAATTTGTTTGCAGATTACTTTTAATATATTTTTAATTTATCTCAAATATTATTAAATGATATAATATATTTTATGATTTAAATATTTATGTACTAGTTGAAATAAATGTTGTTGATAAAACTAATTTGCTTTAATTTAAAGATTTTGATATAATTCTTGAAAATTTTCCAGAATATTATTCTAATGTTACTAAAATATATCTTAATTTAAAACATTATTTAATACTATTATTATATATAATTACGTAAAATATAAGCGATTATGATTTTCCATTTTAAAACCTATAGGTTCACTATAGTAAACATAACTAACGCAACCCTTAAAAACTAGTGTAGGGTAGGCAAAATAAAATTAAACATAGCATTGAATGTAAATCAAGCTTAATGAGAATGAGTGCGTTTAGTCTTATTATGATCAAGATAAAGGTTTGACATTTGTATTTGAGTTTGATTATGATTTTGATTTGTAAACACGTGCGACGTGCATTTAACATCCCGAATAAATTTACAGATTTCCAATAATGTCCGAGAACCCAAAAGACACTTTCGAGTCTTTGGGACTAGTAAAATGGGTGTGCAAGCAAACCACAAAACTAGGTAAGCTTTTATCTTAAATTTATTGCGTTAATCAACACAGCTGATTTTTTAGGTTTGAAAGCCCCAACACCAATTCAAAAGAGCTGCGTTCCAGAGATTTTAGCTGGTAAAGACTGCATAGGAGCAGCTAAAACGGGTTCCGGAAAAACATTTGCATTTGCATTGCCTATTCTACAACGGCTCAGCGAGGATCCAATCAGTCACTTTGCTCTGGTTCTAACACCAACGCATGAGCTTGCTTATCAAATATCTGAGCAGTTTTCAGTAGCCGGTCAGTCAATGGGAGTGCGCGTGTGCGTCGTTGCTGGCGGCACTGATCAACTTATAGAAAGCCAGAAGCTTCAGAATAGGCCACACATTGTTGTGGCAATGCCAGGCCGACTGGCTGACCATTTAACTGGCTGTGACACATTCTCCTTTGACAATCTCCAATTTTTGGTCGTAGACGAGGCCGACCGAATGCTGGATGGAAGTTTTGACGAAAGTCTTGAAGTCATTGAACGATGCTTGCCAAAATCGAGACAGAATCTCTTTTTCTCTGCAACACTCAAAGATTTCCTGAAGGAGTCTAGCATTTTTCCAATATCGAATGAGGTATATGTTTATTATTATTTTTCAAGTGGTATTGTTGCTCACCAATTTTTTTTTAGGCATTTGAGTGGTCCGAACAATCAGAGGTGGCAACGGTTAGCACACTTGACCAGCGGTACATTTTATGCGCAGAGTATGACCGAGATCAGGTTCTGATAGAAGCATTGCGAAAATATCGTGAAGACAATGAGACGGCAAATGTGATGATTTTTACTAATACAAAGAAGTAAACGTTATTTTCATTTCTCGAAAGAGATTTGATAATTCTAAATAAAAACTATTTTCAATTATAGATGCTGTCAGCTATTGTCCATGACACTAAATGCAGTTGGTCTAGAGAATGTGTGCCTTCATGGATTCATGCGTCAAAAAGAGCGCGTAGCAGCATTAAATAAATTCAAGTCGAATCACGTGCGCACAATTATTGCCACAGATGTGGCCAGTCGTGGATTGGACATTCAAAGTGTGCAGCTGATTATCAATCATCGTCTGCCAAAAATGCCTGTGGAATACATCCATAGGTTAGCTGATAAATTCAAATTGTTGTATAGTTTTAATTTAAACATTGTAATCTTATAGAGTCGGTCGAACCGCTCGAGCAGGACGTCACGGAATGGCCATCTCTATATTTCGATTCCCGAAAGATCTTGAGTTTTTATCAGCCATAGAATTAGCTATAAACACAAAACTAACCGAACACCCAATCGACCGTAAGTTCTTAAATGTTATTATGCTTACTACAAACTAACTTATAATCAATTACAGAACGTCTTGTGGAGCGCATTTTCATGCAAGTTAGTGTTTCGAAACGAGAAGCTGAAATGGCTCTAGATAACAAGGACTTTGACGACCGTGCCCAGAACTATCGACGAAAGAAGTGGGTTGAGGATGGAAAAGATCCAGACGAAATGGAGGACAAGTAAGGCTTATTGTTTTAAACTTTTGTCGATAATAATAATCTTTATATTTAGATTTAAAAAACAACTAAAAGAAAAGAATAAGGTTCGAAAGGAGACTCATCGTTTGGCGTATGAGAAGCGACAAGCCAATTTGAAACCAATAGTCAGCGATGAGCGTTTCAAAGAAGTAAACCCAGAGCGGTTTGTCAAAAAGAAAATTGAAAAGTCCAAATCAACGGATGGACCTTTACCGGCTGGCATAAAGAAACCTAAAAATTACCCTAAACTCCAAAAACCAGGTTCCAGTAAAATGTCCTCGAAAACCGATGGAAAAATCAAATCAAAAAAGTTTAAAATAAATAAATAAGCGTATGAAAATTGTATTTTTATTTTTAAGAAAATAATTTAAGGTATCAAAGCTAGGTAAATTCGAACTTTTTGGATATTTGTTTGGAAAGATGTTGCTGTGTGGAACGGATGCATGCGGAGAAAAACCCCTACTAGTTGTCGATAGAAATAGTTAAAAGTGAGTCGTCTGGGTGCACTTCGAGCAGAACCTTGGCTCCATCATTAAATGGGTACGCAATGCTGCCATCGATGACGAGACCTGAAAAAAAGTTTTACAAATAAAAAATATTTTATAATATACAGTTGGCGTGTTTTTTTTGTGTTGAATTTTTTACTTTGAAAACAAATATTTTTTATGAAATGCATTTAGCCAATAAATATAGATTCAGAGCTGCTGTACTCTTGCTGAACAATTTATTTGTTATAATCGTTCAAATGAATAACCATCATATGGTGTGGCACATGGACGGAATAAGTTAAGTCATATGTTAATTAATTGTTATTCACTAATTAATTATGTTTAGACAGCGACATTAATAATTCTGTGAGCTACAAATCTAGGCTACCTTTGTTACATAGCCTTTTCGGAGTCACCACACAATTTATTTTGTTTTTTACAGTCCTGCTGTCCGTACCACCAATTATATTACCAGTAAGTCAATATATATATATACTTAACTGTTTTAAATTGAAGCTTTATAAAAATATATTCACAGCTTAAATCAATGAAATCATTATTGCTGCCGGCATTGATAATAAACACTTACGTTATTTGCTGTGTATTTGCCAATACGTTGAGCAATGCATTTGAAGTGCATTGTATGTCCAACACATTGAATTTTGCAAAATATATCGTGTACAGTGTTTGCATTATGTGCTTGCATGTATACTTTTTATTTAGTACAATTGTATATTACGATTCGATGGGGTTGAGAATTTTGAATATAGATCATAGAAAAAAGAAGGATTTCGATTCAGACAACTCTGATGAATCAAACCAAGATGAAGATATTTTACAATACTTAATTTTGACAAATAATTAATAAAAAATATATATGAAAGTGACTACAAATGTTCAACTTACTTGCATCGATACACCTGGACTTGACCAGCAAAGTCCTTGCAAATCCTCGTGATTCAAAACCTTTCGGATTTGGCCATACTCCAACGCAAATCTGTTCGCGTATTGAGTAGCACAATCGAGGATCATCTGGTAAAAGAATATAAATACATATATTATAACAAAAATTGTATTAGAATTACATTTAATAACAATACATATTTTGTTATTATTAGAAATGTGTTTACCTGGCGGGAAGATTAGAGTTTCGTTGTATTCGTCGCACACTGTTTGCGGATCAATGCTTGACAATGATCCGTTTTTCGATGACACAATGTTGATCAGATGCTCAACGTTCTTTGTGGACAACCTGTTAATACTGGTCAACCATGATGTGGATCCGGTGCCTGTGCTTACACACAGGCCTGAACTCTTCGTTTTTGTCATCTTTTTGTCATCATTCAGTGTAATTTGCAGGTGAGACACGCGTGCTGATAGTGTTTCACCGATAAACACCTGGGTTTTAAGATTTCAAATAGCAAAATGTCTAATGAAAAAAAAAAACTAAAACTCACTTCGTTTAACGCCAAAAATGGCAGTACTCGCTTCACTTTTGAATTGTATTTACACGCTTCACGGTCGGTCAGTTCTTCTGGCGGAAAGTCTGTTGGTCCGATTGGTGTGTTGACGTGCTCGTGAAGGTCTATCGCCTGAGGCATATTTCCATTTTCGCCAAGCATTGTTACTCGAATCCGGGAACGATGCAGCCATTTGAAATGACCCTATTTGAATAATATATATAAAAAAAACAATTACAAATTTAATTCTTTTTGCATACCTCAACGATTTTTCGCACGGCCTCTTTGGGATCGTTTGAGTATTGTTTGTGCAACATCAAACGACCTTCAGATCGAACGGGGTCCGAGTTGAATCCGACTATAGGCGTTTTAGAAATCTCTGGATAAAGAGGCGTGGCCCGACCAGCAGACAAAAGAAACGTACCGTCACCACCGATCGGCACCATCACGTCCGCCCATTTGATTTGTTCTTTTGTTAAAATTAACCTAAAATGCAAAAACGATAATAAATCTATAATTCTTGAAATGTACATTTTACACTGTATTAAAAACAATGATTTGTTCGTACGGCCAGGCAGCACTGAGATCAATAAAAATAACTACATATAAAGGAGATTTAACTCCATAGACAGTAGGAGATTTCTGGCAAATTTATGCATTAAAAACCAGATAGAAATAATAAAACAGAGAAAAATATATTATTTAAATAATCTCACTAAGATAATACATACCAAGTTAAAAAAACGTTTAACTCTTTCACTAGACCTCCACTGGGAGCTTCGGACAGTTCCAAGGCAAAAGTTTAATTTCATATTTTGATTGTTTTTTCAGAATAATGCATTTCTAGTCACATTTCTGATCTTTAGCTCCACTTTCTGCGTCATAATAAAATATAATACATGCTCGATACAAACGGATTTCCCGGGTATATAACATTTTGTAATTTTAAGTTAAATTAACTTGACAATGAAAATAAACTATTAATAAGTAAATATTAATAAGATTTAGAAATACCAGTGCATCACTACATGATAAGAATGTACAACAATATTGTTTGCGATTGTCTGTACAGCATATTTGTCGACAGTCGGCTGATGTGCACTTCATTTTTGCACATGTTTTCCTATCATATAAATAGTTTATCAGTAAGTGTATAGGCTTCGAATACGGAAGTGCACGTGCTAGCCGTTATCAGTTTCTCAAAGTGCAATCGCAGGTTAAACCGAGGGTTATATATGATAGCATATATAGAGAGAGATACACACGCAAGTTACAATAAGTGTCTGACGTCATTTGTTACTTACCTATTTACTAGTCTCACGTTCACTCCAAACTGCTCGAAGCTGTCTGCTACCTTTTTTTCAAAGTCTTTGTGTATGTGATGATAGTACAGCAGGGCATCAAAATCGGTGCCACGCGATCGAATCGCCTTTTCCAGTTGTTCCGGACTGAGGTGTGCATTACGATGCTGCTCGAATTCGTAGCGGGACAACTTCGTGACAATTAACGCCCTACGAAGTTGAAAATCTGATTCCTTAGACAGATGGCGCACACTAAGTGCACGGGATGTAGATTGCTGGTTATTGGCGAGAATACGCTTCGTCACAAGTACATTATGATTCTGGGAGAGGTTACGTCCTAGAAAAATAAACAAAAACATCAAGATTCTATATATATAGTGCAAACACAATAAATTGAGCAAAAGCAAAAGTCTGAATCGGTCATTAAAAAGTTTGTTGTTAAGAAAAAAAGGCAAATTCATGAAGATAACACGTACAGCGCGATAATATGATAACAGATAACTGCGGCAATTAATCTACGTATTACATATGTATTTTAATACATTTTTTCTTAGATTATTTTGAAAAAAAAACTCAAAACGCAGAGTGCAGCCGAAAATCTTATAAAGTGTATTATGAATAAAAACAGCAATTTAGAAAACCAAAATATTAATGATAAGCCAGACAGACGAAATACGTATATGTAAAGTTCAATACTTAAAATACATTTTAATGATATTTATTATTAAATTATTTGGATATATAGTATTAAAACGTGTTTATCATTTTAGTGGCACCATTTAAAATATTTATTTGTTTATTTATAAAAATATATATTTATAGGATTTTCATTATTGTGAATGTTTCATTATTCTCTGGATCAAGCAATATATCATTGACCTACACCATTGGCAGTCACAACACACCGATGACATAGTCTTCTTAAAACACAAATAAACAAAACATTAAAATGCAAATACTAAATGCAGACCGGTTTTACCTGCTAGGACACGAACAAGTTGATTTGTTTTTAACATCGAAACGCCGAGATTCGATTGAAAAAAATCGCAGCGACATAAAAGTATACTTCCGTTCTTCTTTACTTTAGTCGTTGTGGTTTAATCTTTTATAATTAATGGCGTTGTATTATAATTATACTGTTCCCGGTTGTTATCTTATATCTTCTAATTCACAATTCACCGTTCACCCTTCACCGACGAATTTCTTATTAGAACTGATACTGATACACTGTCACTGAGAAAACCAAAGCATCAGAAAACATGACAAGACAAGTACACTGTTATGCAAAATTGAAAGTTATTTTGGTTACCGATGGGTGCGTTTATGTAAGCTATGAAATAATTGTCACACACATTGCAATTAAAAAAAAATTAATATTAATTAGAATAATCTATTTTATTTTGAATGTTAAGAGTTTTAGTTATTTTTATTTAAAACATGTTTGTAAAGAAGTATTATAACCTTTATATTAACTTAACTTTTGTGGGTAGATGGTAGAAAGAACTTTACAAGTCTACATATTTTGAGAATTATCAAATTTGGCAATTTGGGGGCATAATCAACAAAACATCAAACAAAAATATTTGTTTAAATGTATTAAGTAGACAGTTTTTTAAGTTTTTATCATCTTCTTTACTATTTTACAAGATGTTTTATGGTAAAATAATTAAATAATATTTGAATTTTTAAAATGTGCGCGTAAATAAGCCATCTGTTGACGACAAAAA
>JAAAKO020065387.1:0-24297 GCA_010015015.2 Bolitophila cinerea | reverse complement strand
CGATACACTGCATTGAACCGCTGTGAATAACTGACACTTTGTCTAGATTTTCTACTTTTCTACTTTTCTACTTTTCTACTAATCAAATAGCCTTAATATCTATTGTAAATATAACCTCTCTAATCTTATGCTGTCTAGTCGTTTGGATTAGTACACACACTTAAAGAGCATTGGTCGGTATCGCGGGGGCACTGGAAATATGACGCACCCTTTTTTTGTGAGGCCCGTTTAGTTACGGGCCGATATGAGATAAAATAAAATAAAAATATTTTTAAATGTGTGCAAGTTTAGAAATAGTTTTTAGCGAATTGTTAGGCATTTTAATATAACTTACATAAAATAGCGAATTTAAATAAGAACGATTTATTATTTACTAATTTATGTTTTAATAGCAAAAATATTTGTTTCATACATTTTTTCTTACTTACAGAGCCCGCTCAAGGCGATTGGCTCAAGGACGTTGACAACCGCGTGCAGTACGGTCTGAAGTTCGGCAAGACTCGTGGCTTCCTGAAGGCAAAGGATCTCGTCGTCATCGTGACTGGCTGGAAGCAGGGTTCTGGATTCACAAACACCATGCGTGTTGTGTAAGTGTTTCTAAATCCACATACCGTTTTAAAAAATCTAACATATTTAATTTTCGGGTATTCAGGAACATCGAGTAAATTCATATGGATAAACACCGTTCGCAGATGATCACCATCAACAACAAGAAAAAACACACATCTGGCGCATCAGTCACCAGTCGCCAACTCTAAATTATTTTCCAAAATAAAAATCATATCCTCCCAATCTAATGATCCTACATTATTAGAAGAGGCGAAACATGCGTTGTGAGGACAGTGTTTGATCCATGCCGTCAAACGGCCGACACACACACACAAAAACCACACATTATTTAATACACACGCTAGTGTTTCTTATTTAATTAATATACGTTATACGTTAAATGATACAAATAATATAGTACTACTGATACATACATAAATATTTGTTTATAATCTTTGCTACAAAATAATTTCTATAGTTTATAAGTGGTACTGGATATCTTGTTTATTTGATCGACAAACATCAGCAAAAGTCTGTAAAAACAAAAAAATATTTGACAAAAAGGGGTTTTGGCAAAGATTTTAGCTTTTTTAAATAAATTAGCAGAGTCAAAAAAACAACAACAAAAAAAAAGTATTGTAAAAAATTTACAGTATGACTGTATTGGTTAGGCTGACGGTGGGAGTTCACTCCGGGACGCTATCCCACTACTGCTCACCACGGGGACTCTTGGCTGCTGGTTTTCACCCCTGGCCCGGTGCGACCCTCCTTAGCCAACCTGAATACCTAAGACTCCTCGAAGGTACCCATATTGATGGCAAGCTTAGTGCGGACGTCCCGTCAACATGACTCTTCACCGCACAGAACCCCTAACCTCAAATCAACCCGTAAACTAGACCTCCCAGTAGCGAGATTACAGAAGACGCCAAACTTCCAGTCGAATGTGTTGGTTCGAATCGCCAAAATGAACTTCAAAAAAGATGTTTTGTTGCAAACAGTGACATCTGTTAGCCATATGACGTAGGTTCGAGCTGATATTACCAGAGGGCGCTACTGTGTTTTAAGCTTTTATTATAAAAAGCTTTTCTAGTAAGGTACGTTTTTATATAGTTTTTAATCAGATGGCGCACCTAGCACATAAATGATTGCGACAGTAAATTACGGTTCAAAATAACGATCGCTGAAAAATAAATAATAATTATAAATTGTCTGATAACATTATTCTCAAGAGACTTAATCTCACCGCGATTGTGCATTATCGTCACCGTGTATTTAATTGTTGTTTTTTTGTTTTTCAATACTGAGACTTAACTTTAGGAAATTGAGACTTATTCTCACAAAAAATCATGAGAATAATGCACAGGCCGACTGCGACATATTCTCAAGAGACTTAACGCCACGAACTGTGACTGTGACTGATTGTCAGGATATTTCTTGGCGTTAAGTCTCTTGAGAATAAGTCACAGTCAGCCTGTCCATTGCACCTACCTTTTTTCCTGTCGGTAAATCACTTGACAATAAGTCTTAAGCCAGTTGTGACTTATCGCCACGATTTTTTTCGTGTTATAATTTTTTTGAGGTGAAGGGTTTTTGTCATATATTTTATGTCAAATAGACGAGCAAATGGACATAACATTAAACATATCTTTTGCACAAGCAATGGTGGGGTAATTGCAATGTAGGCCCGAATTGTTTTTTTTAGTTTCTAAAAGTAAATATTCATTATAGAGAATACCCTGGGAAGCTTCCCAATTATGATCAACAGCCTTAGTCAAGTTAACATGAACCCAATTAAAAAAACATGTTTGAACACGGCCATACGGACATAGTAATATTATATGAAACAAAGAAGTCCGACCACATTATCCCTACAAGAAATTTTAAAAGGTACTTCGAAGTCGTTATACCGGAAAGGAGTTACTGGACAGGTGGAGAAAACTCTACGATACACGTTTATACAGATGGATCAAAAATGGGTATAAAGTAAATGCAGGCGTCCAGTAAGAACTGGAGAAAAATTTAAACTGCCCAACTCCAGTACGGTTTTACAAGCGGAAGACCTCGCAATAATTAAAAGTGCAAGTCTACTAAAACAAGACCTATCTGGTAAAAGGAAAAGAATTTGTGTAGACAGTCAAGCCTTAAAGCACTAAACAATTTTATAAATTTATAACTGGTACTCAAATGCTATGAATCCCTAACAAAACTTGCAAAGTCAAACAATGTTTGGGTTCTGGCTCACATAGACGTAGCAGGACATGAAAAAGCATTGTTTTCAAAGTCTTTTGTTATCAAAAATGTACGCCAAAATATAGGACTTAACGACAAACTGCGACCATATCCAATCCCTTATTATAATTAAAAATCTTATATATTGATATTTTACAAAGGTCATATTTGTGTCTAGTCCGCATGACCTGGAAATATGAGCCTTTCAAGGGATCAGGTTTTGCCAAAACGCAATTTCAAGAAAAAAAACTTTTCATTTTAAACATAGGTAGATTTGCAGCTCCTCTTTTATTCCTAAAAAATCATCATTGTATTATGGGATGTTTTAAGAAATGTCGTTTTAAAAAAAATCTTGTATTTTTCAGTGCATTTAATTTGCAGTGAAAGTACAGTAACAGTGATTTTTAAATAAAAATGTGTTTTTTTAGTTTTTAACTAAAATTGTTAATATTTTCTTTATAAATTTTATAATTTTTTTTATTATTTGCAATATTGTTCATATTTTTATAAAATTAAGAAATTTAAAAAATACAATTCACTAATCCATATTATCCATATTATTTCATGTGATAAAAAAATATCTTTTAAAATTGATTTAGTTGCAAATTTTAATAAAACTATTAAAAAAGAAAATTTTAACCTTTTAATTTGAAAACTAAAAAAGCACATGTATATTGAAAAAGTTACATTAAAGGTACTTTTAACTGCAAACAAGTGTGCATTTTAATGCACTGCAAAGAAGAGAAGCTTATTTGCTGTAAAACTGCATAGGTTTCATAGAAGTATTTTTTCTTGAAATTGCGGTTTGGCGAACCGTGGGGTTGATGTGCTGGAAAGTATCTATGCGACTAACCCTTATCACATCATTAATGAAGGGATGACGTCGTCTTACCTATTTATCTAATCAAAATTATAATATAATATTTTAATAGATAGAATAGATAATATTTTTTCATTTTAATAAATAATCCTATTTTTTAATCACAATCAATAAATACACTTGTTTTATAAATAACACTAATTCTATACCAAACACTCCAATTAAAAGGCCGCATCAAACATACTAACCGGGTTCCATTCGAACGCAATGGAATCTGCATTTCGAACGCTTCACTCGGAATACCAAATTATCGAAGCTTACATAAATAATACATATTATTATAATTACATCTAGTCGCGCGTTTGTTTAAATACAAACACAATTGACTTATTATTCATTGTTTGTCGCCGTATTGTCGTCGTCGTCCCCACTGATGCTATTCGTCGACAAGTGCCCGTTAACCTCGAATCCGGACTGCTGTAGATCGTTTTCGGGCATGTATAGTTGTACTATCCTGCGTGTTCAAGCGCGGGCGAATGAACAAAAAAAAGAAAGTGATTAGTAAATTATTGTATAGAAGCACACGTTCGCATTCTTTCACGGCGCAAATTCTAGGCTAATTTATGGATTGGGAGCATGCGCTGATAAATGATTGGCGGATTACGCTTACTTGGTGTATGGATACTTTTCGTCCACAACGTCAAACATCTTCGAAAACCTGCACGAAATGTCCAGCGGGCTGTTGCAGGCTTCTGGGTATTTTTTGCCAAATGCTTCTAGGGCGGTGAATGCAAAGCGACTTACTTCGTTCAGGCGAGCATTCAATCGGGCTATAACGGAGAAAGCATAATAATTAGAGAGAATTTTCTATATTTAATTGCTGCTACTATAGACTTACATTGCAGATCAAGTTTCCGGCTTTCATCATGGTCCAGATCGTCGTGTTCCTCGCTTTCCTCTTTGTCGTGTTGCAGTTTTGGCAAGAACATGAGCAAACAGATGAGCGCAATGAACTTGACGATCTTCTTGAAAATGATCAGTTTGAGCAAAATCTTTCCGATGGTGAAAAGATCGAACTTTAGTTTAAATTTGTCAAGGAACCAGTTCTCACGAGGTGCGCTATGAGCAGGTGGTCCGTACTGCGGTGGACCGTAATGTTGTGGTCCGTAGAACGGAGCGGGATGGTAGACCGGATACGAGGGAGGGGCACCGTATACTGGGCGTGGTGACTCGTACGCGGGCGGTCCATACTGGGGTTTGGGGTTGTAGTCGTTATAGCCTGCGGATGCCGATGGAGAGGTTGAGTATTGCGGTACGTATTCCTCACGAGCCTCGCGATTTCCTATTTTTTTAAATATTGATATTAAAAAAATGCTTTATTCAACATTTAAATTCAAAATTTAAGAAAAAGGAATTAATTCCACAATTATTTTGAACTGAACAAACCTTGATAAGTATCCGCATCATGAGAAGTCTGGTACGCCATTAGATACGAGTCGGATGGACTGCTGGGAGGCACTTCCGCTAAACTGCCACTCATCGTTGCCGCTGTCATCAAAGCAACACTCACGTAAAACATTTTCATTTTGAATATCCTCACTGATTTTTCACAGGCAATTTACACAACAACAAAAAATGGTCACAATCAATCACACAGACAGGTAAATTTTCACGTATGAGACTCTATAGAGTACGAATGCAGATATAAGGATAAGTGTTCCTCCGCGGACCGATCGCTTTGCATTGACAATGAACTGCTTGATGTGCTACTGTTTTGGTAGGTCTTTTCTTTAATAATAAATGGAACTTGCGCGCGGAAAAGTGGTGGCAAACTTAATCGTTGATCACTGGCACATCACGAAGTGTATACGAAAGACGAGTACTCACACATACACACTTACTTAAAACAACAATAAAAATAATACACACAAATTACACACTGTCTCAAATGTTAGTTTAAGCAAATATATATTGAGTGATATAATTTGTAAGTGTACGTATATACGCTAGTGCGCGAAGAATATATGATATATTTGAGTTTTGTTCGAGCTTATGCGCGGTCTAAGCGCGCTTTCCATAATCGCGTAAAACATGAAACATAAAAACATTCAAAATGCATTACGCGTATTCGTTGTGCATACATTTTTGTTATTATTTTAGGTATATTTTTAACACAGTGCAAATGGGAAGTTCGTGAACAATTGACGGAAGAATTTTTATGGGTCCGCTATAAAGTAATTGTCGTTCAGTAGTGCGATGCGCGCGCGGCGGCACGCGTGCACGTTATTTGCATGTAGATCAGACGAAAATCTGGTGGCAATAAAGATTCGAGAAAAGTGAAATTTGAATTTGTGATTTATGTAATTTTAGTTTTTTTGTTCGTTTGGGATGTATACATGGAAATGTAATTTGGTTGTTTCGAGTGATCCTAATTTTTATTCAAATATCGATAGTAGATAAGAAATTTAAAGACTTTAGATTATGTAAATATCTTTGACAAAAACAGAGTTCCAGGAAGATTGAATTGACAAAATCAGAATTATTTGGTATACCAAATGTATTGTAGTTATATAGATAAAAAATATATTGGGCTCCGTACCAAATCTTAAAAACAACACAAAAATATCGGTATAAATAAACGAAATCTTGAAATATTTTTTTGTATGAATAGTAGTTTCAGCTTGATTGAAGTTCACATTTTTTTCATTATATATTTTTTCATATGAGTTTATTTTGGAGATTTTTCGAGACTTTGAACTGAACCCATTGTACATCATTCGTACTATACAAGTGCAGAGCCGGACTTTGTTTATTGTTGTTCATTGAAAATAATGACCGTGTATAAAATTCCTCTATATCGCCCCTAAATATATATTTTATTGTAACAATAATAAATAATATTGTTTAAGTTTTTTTTTATACAAAAAATGTGTAATGTAAATGCACTGTTAATGTAGTTTAAGGGACATTTAATTTTAAAGTGTACGTTATGTAACCGTGGCTCCTGATCAAGGTAATTTCAAGGGAAATGGATTTGTTTTTCTCCTCTTCAACTAGCTAAGATAAAAGTAAATGTCAAACAAAATGTCATGTATCATAGCTTGAAGAATACGGATAATAATATATTTGGCTAAATATAAAAAGCAACATTTTAAAAATTATTGTTTTTAAATTTAATTTTATGCCATTTGGTTGTACTATTCAGACAAATCTACAAATATTTACCTATGTTATTATTATTATATAATAAGTAAAGCAATATATTTTGTTTATGTAATATAACCACATTTTTTGCAACGCCAGTACTGAGTCTTGAACCCGCAGCATTTAGATCAGTTTTTTCGAAAATGGGTAACTTATTTCTCTTTTACTACGCTTTATAGACATTGGCGGATCCAGAAGGGGAGACATGGGGACATATCCCTTTCCCAGAAAAAGTCATAAACCATAATAAATCTAGAATTTGTATTTGAAACATTTTTTTTTACAATTTATTTTTGTATAATTTTTTGGTCTGTATTGTATTTACTAAAACAAATAAGTATTCATGTTAACAAATATTCTTTCTTGGTAACAATGATTTATTCATGGTAACCACAATTTATTTATAGTAACGAAAAGAAATACTTTAGAAAACATTTTTTTTTAAAAGTACCGATTTTTTAAACGCCTAATTTTTATTTTTTTATTTTTTTTATTTTATTTAAAAAAAATACAATTTCTTTTTTGTACCATTTTTTGGTCTCAAAAATGTGTTTACTAACTCTAAAACGTATTCATGGTAACAAATATTCATTCATGGTAAGATTAATTTATTAAAAAAATAATTTAAAAATATATTTTTGTAAAAGGACCGATATTTTTAACCCTTAATTTAATGTAACAACCATTTTTTTATTTTTGAAAATGGGGAATTTAGGTAAAAAACGAATTGTGAAAACAGAATTGAATAACAAAATAATTTTGATAAAAAACATATTTTTTTACTGATCCCTAAAATATTAGTAAAATTGGCGACAGGCAAAAAATCATGGTGATAGAAAAAAAAGTCAAAAAATTTCACATTATCTCTTTTCTCTCTTTTTTGCTTTATGTTTTTGTTAAAAAAAAGAAGAGTGTTGCGCTTTAATTGCCTAAATTTATTAAAAATAACAAATTATCGAACCAAGTGCTTGGTAATAATGATAACCATAAAAAATGTACTGAGGAACTCAGTGCATCAAAAAACGGAAATAAATTGGCGAGACCAAACACGGGTAAGTTTTATTATGTCGATAGCGAATACTTTTCGCCAATCTAAAATTGTAACTTTATAAAAGTAACAGTTTAGTAAAGATAAATTGACACTTTTTAAAGCATCTTTCATTTAAGCAAATTAATAATTAGAACCTTAGAACCTTAGAAAGCAGCAAGTTATTACAAAGTTACGATGTAAAAAATAAACTTAAACTTTATATAAAGAAAAGAAAAGCTTTTTATAGAAATTGCATAAAAGCTGAATTACAAGACGAATTACAGATTTACAAAACATCGATAGAAAAAACTCAAATAACAGAATAAAGTATTACATCTAAAAAATTAAAAAATCTCAATCCAAAGAAATAAGAGCGTGGGTGAGATGTTGAATGACAAAACCAATATAATAAATAATTAGAATATATCCGGACAATTATTAAGTTGTAAAAACTCGAGTTACAGAACCAATGTTATAAATAAAGTTATAATGGATTTCCTATAATTATATAAAAATCTATTTATGGCATTAATTTAAATATTTTATGATATTACAAAAAAATAACAAGTAAACAGCTGGCAAAAAACGCAATAAATGTATTTTCATTGGCCTTGAAAAATCGTTACAGACAATTTTCAGGTGCTTTTTAAGTGCGCTTATATAAATGAGTATTTATCTGCCAAATACTCAAACTCAAACTCAATTTAATACAGTTTGTCTATACTATTAAGATTATTAAAACAGCTTATAATTAAAATGCCCTCAAAACCCACCGCATGTTCGTCGCCCCCTTCATGTATTACAGGGACCAAACAAATACAACATATTGTCCAGTCACTATGATAAAGACATTAATAGCAACCGACCCGGTCCATACTGGGAATACCACAGTAAAAAAAAGTTTACCACTTAAAAAGTTTCATTGAGAAATTATTAAAAAAATATATATATATATAGGTATAGCTCAACCCTCCCAAGGTCGAAAACTTGTATTCTCAATAGGGCCTATAGACCTAAACAACATATCAAAAAATCAAAGCTACTTAAAAATTCGCTACTGACTGGTTCTGCGTCCTGAACCTTGTATTGTAAATTGGGCTAGAGTTTTTCGAATCCCATGATGTCCTCGGATCTTATTAAAAAAATTGATATACTTAGAAATATTTAAAGGTCATCGAAAAATCATTAACACAAACGACTTCAAAAAGGATATGATGATACACCATTCACTGGCTACTACATTAAGTGGCTCAGAACATTGGTCGGTGATCGGTGTGTTAATTTGTTTTTAAATGTTTTTTTTTTTCAATTTGGTAAAAATTGTAGTAATAAATACTGCAATATCAACTTTTCTTCCACCTTAAAAACTGTTTATATTAAATTTTCCATACTTCGGACCTCATAATAGAGAAATTATAAAAAACACTTGCTCGTGCATATTTTTTTTTTGTAAAATATATGTATAGTTTATACAAATTAATTAAGATAACCAAAGAAATTGAAAGATTTTTATCAATGTTGTTGTATTGTTGTCTCTGTGCAGCACGTGAATATAATTTATATATATATATATATATATATATATAAATATAAATATTTGTATATATATAAAGTATATAATTGTTTATGTTTAAATGCTATGCGCACCGCGATTATTTCACTTTTTATGAAACTCGTTTTGGTAGCAATGTTTATTGTACAGTGTACATGCCCGCCAAGAGTGGGCCTATTAACATTTCGCTGATCCTAAATTCGTCTAACTGGGTCGTCGAAACGAACGAGTATAATTTTAAATAATACCAAAAATTGTAATTGAATTGTTAGAATTAAGAAGTGACAATATAGTGTTTTTAATGTGACTGTGTGCGTTTCCTCTGTACATAAACGAAAGTGCGAGTGAAGTTTTTGAAAACCTGTGCCCGTTTAATTTTCCCGCGCGGTTAAAACCACGACTATCGTGAATATTGTAGAAATCATTGTTTACTTTTGGATCTTTAGAATTCATAAAGTATAAGCATAATATATAGCACGTCTATAACACAAAATCTATACCACGTATAATTTCTCTAAAATATACATAATTACTAAATCGATTGTTTATGGTGGTTTCAGATATGAGCTCAGCCATTAATGCTAAAACTAAGTAGCTTTAACCACATCGGAAATATATGACCGTTTATGGAACATATTGAATATACTTACCTGTCAATCATTAATGCAATATTCCCTATTTACTGCACAGACACCTCATTTACAAGCTTCTTTGTTGAATCTGCCGAAAGACATTTAAATAAACCCACTTTCAATAATTATACTCGAAATAACCTATTATTTTCTACAAAATATAATATTTATTTTAAGTTTATTATATAAATACATATGCCCAAGATACATGAGCTCACAAAAAAAAAATGGGTAAACGAAGAGGATGTGTGTAATTATGTATACTGACATACATAATACTAATATATAATATGTGTTTATGATTTATGGTCAAGCTTTTGTATAAGAATATTTAAGGCCAAAACGGCATACTAATATCTAGCTTGCGTTAGCCGTTTTCTGCTTCAGTTTCTTCATGAATTCTTTGGCCTGTTTGTCTCCTTGTCGGTATTCCAAGGCACGAATGCAGTCGGTGTCTGAAATTAGAAAATACATTTGTAAATTAGATCATCGGTACGTTTCATCTTCTGTTTCGCTTACCGGTGACCATGGGTCTAGTTAAAGTTAAATGAGTCTGCTCGTAGTTTCCACCCTCGGGCACATCTTTAAATGCAATATACGCTTCAGCGATGTACTGATTGGACATGCCAAACAAGTCCTTGTCCTTTACACTGAACAGAATCACGGCCGTTTGCATAGCCCGTTGCTCGGGAGAAAGGTGACTAAAATAATCGAAATTCATATTAGACTCAGATTTGGTTTTCCAAAGAAAAAAAAAATATATTCTTACATCGTGAATTTCTCATCGTACAATGGAAATAGCGTCTTGTTTTGTGCGTTTGTCTTTGGTTTCACCACGCCGGCGAAACGATCCTCCGGAATGAAGTGAATACGCACAAACGGATCGCACGAGCCATTCGTGTCCATCGGTAGAAGATGTCTAGCGTTTATCACCTCAATCTGTGTTAAGTTAGGTTTCCAGTTAATCTTTGTATGCAATCTACAAATAATATAACCAAAACTTACGTCCAAAGCTTCGCCTCGGAACGTGCACCGAACGGTCAACTGGCCGAATGCTGTTTCAGTCGTGGCATTCTGCTCTTGCACCCGCTCTAGGTAATACTGATGAATGAGGTCAGAGGTCTCGTAACCGTGTAGCTCTAGCAGTCTTTCGATGTTCTCAAGTGTTTCCTTGTCCGACGACACTTTATCCGGATTCGACTGGGCACACTTGAAGTTCTTCACCATCAGCGCCAGTGATCCACGAAGATTTGAGAAGAACGAGGGCGGTCGACGCTTCTGAAAAAGTTATAGCATAGTTTTAGTAATTATTCACATAGAAGATAGAAGCATTCATCATGACATATACTCACATCCAAATTAGTCTGCACTAGCTCATACAAAATCGCTGACAATTCAGTCCAGATAGTGTCGAGTACTCGTTCAAAGTTAACTTCGTTCAGCTCAGCGTTTAACGTCTTCAGGGAGTCTTCTAGGTACATCATCAGTCGATCCATTGAGTTCGAGTCTTGCTGTAACAATTCTGCACCCTCTGTCAAGAACCGTCGCATCGGCGGTGACATTTTCCTGGCCACAATCTCTATCAGCTCTAGAATCTTGTTTGTCTCTGTATCGATGGCATTGTCAATGACATTTTTCAATGTCTCCGCACACCGATCCGCTTCCATTGAGCTCCTGAACTCGGCCATATTCGCAATGATATCATCCACACGTAGCTCTTGCACAAACGGTGACAAACTCTGTCGTATGTAATCAATATTATTAATGGCCAGACACCATTCCCGCGTCACCTCAAACTTCGTCTCGTAGATGTTCTGCACATCACCCAATCCCTCGACGCGCGAGGACATTCTATCTGCATAGAATACACAGCATCGGCAGATGTCGTCCACAATCTTAGCCACAAACATGTACGAGCCCTCCACGTCCGGCCAGTCCAGCTGGTTCCAGAAGATTTTGATCTGGTAGAATATGGCAAGTGTATCGACTGCTGATGAACTGTACTTAACCGTCTCATCCACTGGGATCAGTTGATCAAGCTCAATTGCCTTCTCAATACGAATCAATGCCTTGTAAACGGAAATGTCCAACCAATGTGTCACGCCAGCCGCAAACCACTCGTGGAAGTTACTTATCTTGAATGTCGTGTCCGCTGGTGACAGTCCAATACCCAGTGCCGTGAAGCGCTTTAGCACAAGATACAGTTCAAACAGTGTTGTGCCCATGTTCACTTCCTCGTGTTCGGGCACCTGCTGGTACCGATCATCGGGCAGACTAAGTCGCTTAAGATTCTTGCACACATCATTGATCACAGGCTCAATGTACTCGGCAAGATGTTCCTCGTAGAATGCATAACAGGTGCGTGAGTAGGGGAAATGCATTTTCCTGTGGCAAAAGGTTATAGATGAATAAATGGAAATTGAATTTTACTCAATTTACTCACGTTTGAAACAGTTTGTCGTAGTGCTCAATTCCGCGCTGCAGATCTGAGCGCACCAATTGTATGATCTTGATGATGTGTTGCAATTTATCTTCGTCACTACCATGTTGATCCTCGCTGCTACTGTTTATATGGCTGAACCAGTCCTGAGCGCCAGAAAATACTGCGTCCTGAAGTGTTCCCTGTATATCCCAGCTTGGCTCATCGTTAGGCCGGGTTATCCAGCTAAAATGTTATTAGGAAATTAGTTAATACTTGATATCAATGTGTATCAATTATAATCCCGTACCCATAAATTTTCTTCGGAAACAGATCCGTACCCTCTGGTGGCTCCAACATTGCAATCTTCGACAATACCGACAGCACCTCACCCAATACGCGCACACAGTTTTTATCCCCGGCTGTCTTCTTGCGCAACTTTCGCACAACTGAAAAACACGAGGGCAGCAGCTTCTTCACGCCATCCCAAAACATTTTCAGCTCATCGTCTGGGTCGGATAGACTGAGTGTCTGAATCGGTCGAATGAGTTTGTCCAGCAGTGTTTCGAATAGATTAAAGGACAGCTGATGATCAACATGAATCGCTGTGTATACGGACCACTGGGCCAACGCACAGTCAGCCGGCTTCAAAGCACTTTGTGCCGAGTGTTGAGTTATCACAGCCTCACCTTGGCCACTGAACTTGCCGGACCACCAGAAAGGCGCCACCTTGGATGAGTCCAGCTCGTGCATCAGCAAAATGCGCAACAGGTGCCGATGCTCCTGAGCTGCGACCCGATTGTTTTTCTCCGCACTGAACGTAAGCCGTATTTTGATGAGGCCCTGACGCTTGAGTTTGTTCTTCTTGTCCAGGCTGTACCACATCTCATGGCCGGAAGCAGGGATATTCTAAAAAAATATAAAGTTATTTATTTTTTAAAATTCCAGATAATTGTATGACATACTCTCAGTGGAATACTGCACCGTCCGATAAGTTCATTGTCGTGTTTGCCAGTAGAGGCAGTCACTGCAATCTCCTTCATAAGCTTCTTGAATCCCTTGACACCCTTCACCTCAAAGAACTTTGTCATTTTTTCGCTGACTGTTTCGGCTGGATCAAAGTCCCACACTTCGACCATCAAGTTTTCGTTATTTGGGTTTTCGTTAATTGGTCTGCAAGTTAAATACACTTTAGAATAAACAACAAAAGTTTCAATATAATTTATTAGCGCTCTCTTACAGTGAGAAATGCTCTTCCCACAGTGGATTTAGTGTGGTGGATTTAACGGACGTATTGTACCGATGGGACGGATTGGACGCAATATACATTGTCACAAAAGGATCTGACATTCCGTTCGGATCTT
The DNA here is from genome assembly GCA_010015015.2 of Bolitophila cinerea. NCBI lineage: Eukaryota > Metazoa > Arthropoda > Insecta > Diptera > Mycetophilidae > Bolitophila > Bolitophila cinerea. Next base: position 10,498 of record JAAAKO020065387.1, on the reverse strand, counting down.
TGGGCTCCAACTCTTTGGCTTCGATCACCTCCACATTTAAGCGGATCTCAGGCGGTTCCTTGGCTTCGGCTGATTTCAAGATCTCGTCGTGTCGTTCATTGACTATCTATTTATGAGAACGTGATTCTAAGCGCTAGAGAATAGTTATATTATAGTAAAACTGATGCATACCTTGAAAGCATCCTGAATGTATACGAACAGCGCACTTTGGCTGGTATCGTTAATGTCTCCTTCGCAGCCGACATTGTGTAGAATCTCGTAGAGTATTTCTTCGTACAGCTCCTCAATCTATAAAATGCAGGTCAAGTATATTTTAAAGTCATTTTCTATAATAAATAGATCTATTCGTTTAACACTTCAGCCAGGCAGTAGTAGTGTAATATCATGCTTGAATATAGGCGCATTGCTCTAATTTTACTCCTCACACAATTACAGAACATTCAAAATATATGATTTAATCAGTTTAATTGTTGACTTTAAATCTGAACGAATTTGGATTATAGAGTATATATACGTTAAAAGCAACAATTAAACGGTAACCACGCGCGAGCACACGGAATAATGATTATTGAAATACGTGCTTGTTGAACTGTTTACATTGTATAAGAATTGTATGCAGTTCAAAATACACGCACGTTTGCCAGTGTATGTATCAATAATATTTGAATTTAATTGCTTTCTTTATGTTTTAGATACAAACCATTTTTTTTGAAAATTTTCAATCAAGATTGCACTGATTGTTTGAAAGGAAAATTATTGGAAAAATCCATTTGGACTTTTCAAAGTCTTTATTATTTATTAAATTATTTATTCATTACGAAAAAGATTTGAATTCAAGAAAGTTCCATTAACTCTTTATTGACACAAGATTTTTTTTTAAATCAGTTGTATGTATAAAAATACGATCTACTTCGATAAGAATAATTTATACTCCCACCGAAGCTTTTGTGATTAAAAAAAATTTGCTAGTATATTTTTTATAAAATTATGTTACAAGAAAACAATTTTCAAAATTGTTGAATTTTTGTTGTTTTTTTTGGATAATATTTATTAAAGTACTTTAATTATTAAAAGCAGTTTTTCTCTTTTAGTTACTGACTTTACTAAAAATTAAATTTTAAATACTTATATTATATTAATTGTATTACATGTATTTCAAATAAAATTTTCAAAAACGTTATTTTGTTATTTACATTTAAAAAAAACAAAAAATATTTTAGTTTTTGAAAGATATTTGTTTTTAGAAATAGTATTTTGAAAATACAAAATACTTTTTTAAAAATAGTATTTAAATAACAAACCATAATTTTTTTAAAAACAGTGTATTGAAAATATAGTATCTTGAAAATACAAAATTATTACTTATATGAAATTTTAATATTGATTATAAATATTTTTAATACAATTAAAAATAATAGTATTTAAAATATTGCATAAGTCTGAAATTGACACGTATAATTTTTATACAAATAATGACAATTTCGAATTCTTTTAATCAGTCGTTTCTGTAAGACAACTAACAAATCTGTTGTTATGTTATAACATGACATTAGTCGATACTAAAAAAAATGTTTAAAGAATCCCGTTATCAAAAAAAATATATCTATAAAATTTATTTACTTTATCCATGGAGTAATTATTATATACTATATACTCATCTATGCTTTGTACATAAATATAATTAAATATTTCTGTTTTTTGCCTACATGATTTTACTAGACTTTTTGGTGTTACTTATTATTTTTATCATAACATGAACATAAAGACTAAGTGTGCAAGTTTAGACGCTGTTCGAAAAATAATTTATGTGAAATAATTTGACTAAGTAAAATATCTAAATCCAAATGTTTTTTTTAATTTTAAAAAATACAACATTTTTGGTATTGTTATTCATGGCACGGTCAAATATAACTAAATGTAAACTCATTTTTGAATTTAAAAATAAATAGGAATAAATATTTATTATTATATACACATACAATTATTTAATTACGTCAAGTACAATTTACAATTTAAAAGTAGTTGTTGGTAAATCGATAAAACACGTCATGAAATTGCTTGTTTTTCAATTAGACAAAGTAAATCTTATAAAAATAATTGGTTTTACTCAAATGGTAAAACTTGATTTAAAGAACAATAAATGTTCTTTAAACTTATACCGTGTCGAGTAAGATTAGTTAAAAGTTTAACTACAATATTTCTTATATCGATAAATGCTATGTGTGTGTTTAAAACTTAACAACAATTCATAACAAAATTTGACGTTATCAGTAATGCATTGTATTTCACTATCCACTATATCTGGTAAAAGTATCGTTCCACCAAAAATTTTAATATTAAAACACTGGTATCTGCTAAAATTATTGTATACGTGTAATTTGTTTAAACTTATAAATGTTCATATTGAACAACATTTAAATATAAAAAATGTTGTAAATGTTGTTGTTGCATTGAATTATTGCATTTAAACTGCGTTAACTGCTCTGCTCTTTTCCTTAAATAGTTATTTTGAGTTGATTTACTAAATAATAATAAAATGAAATAATAATAATGAAATATATAATAATGAAATGTAATGAAAGTGTAAATGATTTTTTATAAATCATGGTATATCGGCATTTAAAAAAAAAAAAAAATTGATGTCTGCGATTTATAAAGAATCCAAGTTTTTTTTGGATAGCCTAGTTCACTTAACTACCATAAAATAAAAATAAATGTAAATAATTTCTCTATCTTCGTAATTATAATAAATATTACCAACAATAGCGAATTATCAACAAATTCCATATGTTAACGAAAAGTTATCATAAAGATAATTCTAGTAAATCCTACAAAAAAAAATTTTGATTCTTTATAAATCGCAGACATCAATTATTTACTTTTAAAAAATAAACTGCGTTTTATAGCGACAACCAGGTTATAGTAAGACAAAATTTCCGAATAATAGAAACATTGTTGGATCAAGACCAGTTCTTATCGGTATGAAAAATTCGTGCGAAACTAGGCAGTGCTGGAAAAACTGGCAAAGCACTCTTACAAGTGCACACACACGCAAGGCGTCGGCAAAATGGTGATTTTTGAAGTGAAAGTTGCCTCGAAATTGTTTCTCAAACTACTGCAGGATGTAATTATTCTAGAAGGCAAAAATCTATTGGCAACGACTTTTTCCTTTTGCAGGTCAACGCACCAATCCATTCAGACAAAATTGTTCTGAAATTTATCTAAAATGAGCAAGTGAATAATACGGAATCTGTAGGCATTGCTGAAGATTGGGATTGCAGAGAAGGAACCGGTGATCATAGCTGATTTAAAGACTTCCATTTTGAACCATTATCTAATATCAATGTCCAAGAATGCCGTTAGCTGATCCTATCAGTTTAAAAAAATAATTTCCCATTTGTGGTGCGTAAAGTTGTTTTTTCATTTTCCAAATTTGACGCTTGCACCCTGTCTGGCCGATTCTGGCTCCTGTAAAGGGTGTCCACGCTACGTGGAGCAGTTTTCGTGCATTTCGTTTAACGCGAGCTTTTGTTTTAGGACTGAAATTTTCTTCTCCTCGATTGGAATTGGTGTATTTTCAGATCTTCATCACCCCTTTCGATATTTTTAATACGGTTATTATTTTTCTAAAATAATGGTGGTATTTTGCGGCTGCCGAAGCGGTAATTTTTTCGTTGGTTTGGTAGAAATCCGTTACGGAAAAAGAGAAAAATACAGAAAACTGAATTTTGCACCACAGCCCCTCAGCGGAAGGGTGTCAGGTTTAATTTAGTGAGCTCTAAATGCGTAGACAAAAACCATAAATAAAACTATGTCAATGTTACATGGTAGACGCGTTGGTAGATTGGAAGTGTGAAGCAATTCTAATGATAAATATATATAAATAAAATAATGTGTACAGGAAATAGAAAATATAGTGATTTATAAAAAATCTTAGTCCTTCCTTTTATAAATCCTTAGATCTTCCTTTTCCTATACCTATTCTATCCTTTATACTCGAATTTCATGTGTGGTCTTTCGTCTGGGTTCACGGGGAAGAAATAAAACTAAAAATAAAGTAAAAAATAAATAATTCAAAATAAAAAAAATCTGCTTACCTCCAGTCCAATTGCGGGGTTGTCTTTCCTGATTTTAATTAATCTACCGATCATTTAGACTAAAATAAAACGCTCCAAGTAACAAGGCGACCATATTCATAATATATATATTCAATGTGCTTACATAAAAAGTGCGTTAATAGATATCGACAGAGCTACAAAAAGACATACCAACAAAACAAAAATGTATACTTTTCCGAAGATTTTAGACGTTTATAAAGATATTATGGTGTTCTCGAGTGTTGCAGCAAAGTTCATTCGCTAAAATCCTTAAAACTCAGTCTAAATGCATTCTTTAAAATACAATATATTTTATTAGTTTGTATATATATATAATATGTTTGTTTTATATATATATACATATATATATATATATGGTAAGCGCAAATAATAAATATTAATCACAAATAAACAATTTTTCGTACGGACTACATTTAACATTTACATATTTTTTACAAAAAATCTATTACATACGAATATAGGCTACATATGATTTAATATAATATTTAATATATAATATATATATATATAATATGTATATAAATTTATAATTTTTTTTTTTTATACATTTAATTAGTTTTAATTATACATAATATTTCTGTGTGAGTGTTTTTTTTATTTTATATATTTACAATGTGTTTTTTTTACCGATCTTCTGAAGTAATCTTTTCGAATGATATGCGACACAAATTAGGTCTAAGGTGAATTTACAATTTGCATAGAGTTTGGAAAAGAAAAAACGTCAATTATATATCTTTAAATACAGTAGTTATATACTCAGAGTTTTCTTTTGTTAGGGTGATGAGTGTTTATTTACATATACATGGTTTTGTGTTAGGGTGTTTATATATATTTTTTTATATACTTAAATTACATAATATCGGTGTTGCGGCCGGCGCGCGCCTTCGCATCGTCGCTGCGCACACGCCAAACACCAACACCAATACCAATTTGTGCTCTCGAGGGTTGAATTCTGGGGGTGGCGCACGGCTAAATCTCCGCACCGAACATGTATCTGCGTCGGCGTGCGTTATCCTATACGAGCGACGATAATGGCGGTCGAGGGGGACTACCGCCACGCGGATAGTAAAACGATGCCGCATTCGGGTGGTGCGGTGGTGGCTGGCCAAAGCCAGAGCTGCCACCCTCGTGATAGAGTACCGGCACCCGGACCAGCCGTTGGGCCGCATGCGCCATATTAGCCATGTTGGCGGCCTCCAGTTCGGCGGCGAGCTGGCGTTTCCATTTGTTCCGTCGATTTTGGAACCAGATTTTCACTTGGGTCTCGGTGAGACGCAACGAGGCGGCCAGACCGGCTCTTTCCGATGAACTCAGGTACCTGTAATCATAAAATTGCGTGTGTTAGAATTTTCTATTAATTGTTGAATTGTATTTCTATGAATTGTTTTTTTTTTTTAATTGTTTATTCTAAGAAATTTGTTTTTCTACGAATTGTGTTTCTATGAATTGTTTTTTCTTGAAATTGTTTTATCTATAAATTGTTTAATCTATGTGAATTGATTTTCTATAAATTGTTTTTTTTTTTATGAATTGTTGTTTTAATTAATTGTTTTTTCTTGAAATAGTTTTTTTATATGAATTGTTTTTCTATGAATTATTTTTTCTTTAAATTATTTTATCTATGAATTGTTTTTTCTTTGAATTGTTTTTTCTATGTGAATAATTTTCTATGAATTTTTTTGTTGAATTAGACTACTTAATAAGAAAATATATAAGACCACTAAGAAAAGAAATAATTACCTTTTGAGGTCAAACGTTGACTCGAGCTGGAATACTTGAGCGCGCGAGAACACGGTGCGCGTCTTCTTTTTGCGTTTGTTCTGCATGGATCCGTTCAGACCGGGCGATCCACTATCGGAGGGTCGTTCCGGACTGTCGGGTCCGTCGTCGTCGATTATCTCCTGGCCATCATCATCCGAGTCATTGGAATTATTCAGATAGGCAGAGTGCATTGGTGACGTTTTCGAGGCTGACGGTGGCGGACTCAGCGATGGCGAATGATTCTCGGTGGTGTTTGTCGAGGAGCCATCTACAAATAACAACAACAACAACAATTATTATATAATTTAATTTGAACATGTACACGTCGATAATTTGCTAATCTAGTGTTTTCGATGATTTCGCGTTGTTGTAAGTCCACCTCAAATGCAATTACAGTGCGCCAGATATATAAAGAAACCCTACGAATGCGATTCGAATTAAAAGCGAACACAAATCACGATCGATGATGCGTGCCTAAATTCAGTGTTTATATATACATATATATATATACAGAGAATATGTATGTATGTATGTGTGTGTGTGTGTGTGTTGGTTGAACTTTGGAAGCACTTGTTTTGTCGAGCCAGGAACGCTCGGCGAGTCCGGGCGCGCGCGCGCGTTAATCGTTTGCAATATTGTAATCAATATAAATAGTACATTCTAACACATACACACACACTTGTATATAGTACACACTAAACACAGGCTATACACTAAACTGTTCTTGAACGTTTTACGCCGACGAGCATAGTTTATATATACATATATTTGTGTGTGTATTCGAGAAGCCATAGTAATGCGACCGACGGTTCGATTATAAAACGGCGCGCGGTGCGACAAATTGCGAAAAGCGACGACGTTCGCACCCCAAAGGCGAGTGCCCGAGTATATAAATTGCCAACGCGAGCCGTTAGTTCAAAGAGGAGAAGCCCCACACGGGTTGAGTGAGTGTGTGTGTGTGTGTGTGTGTGCGCTCGCTCGCGCTCGGCTAAAGTGCTCCTTAAGCGCCTTTAACTAAATTGCACGACATAGAATTATGTGTTCCGTTGCGAATTTATGTTATATATACATAAATTATACTTTAGCATTATGTGTATATTGATTTTGGCCGCAATGTGCGGAAGCAGAGTGTTTTGTACTTCTATAAAAGCGGGTTAAATGCTGTGTAACCGCATTGAGAGAGGCGCGGGGTGGGGGATAGTTTATATTCCATAAAATTATGAAACCTAAATGAAACCATCAGAAAATAAATATATTTCCATGGATCCATATGGATTAACGCACAGGCGCTCCACCAACCCCGCATGCATATAAATTTAGTACGTACCTCCCCCCTCTCGCGCGTAAGCATAGACAGACATTATCCCCATTAACGACAACGGAGCCAAAGCACACATCTCACACACACACACATACACAAAAATCCACTGGCTGAAATATCAAAGTAAGTAGAATTTATATGTTTGTGTATTGTAAATGGACACACACACATCCCCATTATAAAAGTACAGGCGTTCGGGGGCGGGAGAGGGATGAGGGTATATCCCGAAAACATCAAAGAACACTTTTATCATACACACGAATTCGCGAACGGCCGCGAATGAGAGAAAAATCGCCCTTTTAATATCACGTACATATATACGTTACATTTGGGCTATACGTATTATATATATATATATATATATATATACTTAGTAGTACTATATTATATGCCATTTATATTGTAGATAATTACTCACCATGTGTTGGACTATGAAAAGGCATTCGGTGATGAGCCCACGGCCAGCCAGGAGGACATAAAGCAGCGTATCTGCCGGCCAGAGCGCCCCACTGCGAGATGAAACCCAATCTGTAATTAAACGAAACAAATTAATATTATGTGTGCTTTGTGTTAGCTGGGTATGTGTGTTTATTATTTAGATATTTATATATACATTTATTATATATACATACTAACTTTTAGTACCCGGCTTCGCACGAAGTAAATTTTAATTGAATAGCCCATTAAACTCATATTATTATTTTTTTTTTGAAAATTATTATTTAAATTCATATCTATTTAAAAATACGGCGTAAATACATTATTAAAAACAATAATACATCAACAAAATACACGGTGACAATAATGCACAATTGCCGTGACAATTCGTGAAAATAAGTCTAATTTTTTTAAGTCTCATCGCCGTGAGAATTCGTCAGAATAAATCTCAATTTGTTAAGTTTCATTATTAAAAAAACAATTAAACAACAACAAAATACACGGTGACAATAATGCACAATCTCCGTGATAACTCGTGAGAATAAGTTTCAATTTTTTAAGTCTCATCGCCGTTAGAATTCGTGAGAAAAAGTCTCAATTTATAAGTATCATTAATAAAAAACAATAAAACAATAACAAAATACTCGGTGACGATAATGCACAATCGCCATGAGTTTAAGTTTCTTGATAATAATTCACAAAAAACACAATGATTTGAGTACAATTTTTACAATTTTTTTCGATTTGTTATATAAATTATAAAATGTGACGCTAAATATTGTTAATTTTTGCTTTAATAATTAATAGAAAATCCCTTATAACTGTACACTCACGTTAACACACTATTCAATAATACCGTAATCCCTTTCAAGTGGCTGGCGGGTGGTTCCATTAGGGATGGCCGGGGCTATGCAACCCATAAAGTACATGCGCAAAACTTTGAATATAATCTATACAAGATTCATAAACGAGAGTTGCCACACTTTACATTAACTTCTTACGTTCGATGGCAGCCGCCAGCTTCTTCGGCGGGCGGACGTGGGCGACGCGCCCGCGGATGAAGAGTTTCCAATATAAGAAGCTCTCAGATTAGGCCTTCCGGTCTAATGAATATAAATCCCGGCGGCTGCCTGCCGCGGCGCCGCTCCGATTTTGAAGCGTTGTATAGCGAGTATCTTGAGTGCTCGACTTGAGTGCTTATTGAGGCTCGAGGGAAAAGTCCTACTATTTAAATGGGAGAGGGTTTGCTTAAGTATATATGTATACTTATAGTCTGTGCACAAGAATTGTATGCGCTAATGGGTCTGGTATCCACACGGAGAGTATTAATAATGCAAAGTGTTTTCCAAGGTGTGTGTGTTTTCCAAGGTGGACGACGGACGTGTGTAGATTTTCTAAACGTTCTCTGTTTTTCGGTTGAGTGGGGTTTTGGAATTTTTATTTATTGATGGATTGGGAGGCTTTTCTTGAGTATATTTTGTATCGGGATTGAGTGTTTTTGAATGTGTTTTTTATTAAAACTTTGTCTGATTTTAAATTTGCAAAATGACAGAATAATTATTTCGAAAATTACAAAAGGATTGATTTTTTCGAAAATAATTGACTGATTTTCGATTTCGAAGAATTGTATTGAATATTTTATTAGTCAAATTTTGTCTGATGTTATATTTACAAATTTTGCTTGGTTTTAAGGCATTGTCTGAGCTTAAAACTTCTTTACGTTTTCTAAAATATGTTTTTTATTGCAAGCAAATAAAAAAACGGTGGAAATTATGCCTATTGGTTACACTTTCCTCCAAAAAATGTCCTTTATGTAAAAATCTAATTTCCGACAATTGATCGTAAACTCAAAACCGATGTAACTTCAATATCCATAAAAACGCGTCCATAAAATGCTCTTAGTCAACCCTTTAGTAAAACACCTCCGAGGCACGTTTATTCCGTTACAGAAACACACACACACAAAACTCATCACACATTTAAACTCTCTCCGGTGCGATTAACACAATTACCATACGCACACACACACACATACACATACATAACAATTTTATCACCGGATATACACTTTCATTGGCCTCTTCCTATGGGGAAATGCCCCACACTCACATTCAAAATTTATGACGTCCAACCAAGACCATCACCACCACCAGCACCACCACTACCACAACCACCACCACAACCGCGACCCTACACCTTTTCCATGAGGACATCGTGGGTATATTAGTTTACTTATACATTTGCATAGTACGAGGACGACTCTCATCACACTCACCAGCATAAAATAAATAAAGGGGCAGAAACAGTACATATATATCTGTGCGTGTTGTTCTGCAATATACCCCCAGCCACCCCACCAGCACACATGACCGTCGCACGGGCACAATACATAATGACCGAGCACGGCGACACGGTCAGTCAGCTCCGAGCTGGTCAGAGCGCATTTACAAAGCTAAATGAGAAGTTAATTTGAGATCCACACGCAAAGATAATACGAGTGCGAGCGCACGCGCGCAATTAGAGGCAGATATGACGATTACGCGAGAGGGGTGCAGGGGGTGTTTAACGGCATACTAAACGATCGCGTTTTTGTTGTTATTTTTGTTGAGAAATTGGGCGGGATCTGCATGCTTTCGAACTTAGCGAGAGCGTATAGCCAAAAAAGGGTATAGTTGGAAGTATAGTGCTGTCGACATTCAAAATTCTTGAGACCGGGTAACCGTTATAAAGATTAACCGAAAAACTGGTCCAGGCCAACAAAAAACGGTCTAGAACGACAAACTGGTCCAGACCGCAAAACCGGTCCAAACAGAATTATTTTAATATTTGTAATATTTTGTAATATTTTGTAATATTTTGT
>JAAAKO020065276.1:0-24314 GCA_010015015.2 Bolitophila cinerea | reverse complement strand
CGGCTATTTGATTTAATTCAAATGTATGGCGCATAAGTCTTTAAGTGTTAAATACAATACCGCAATATTCTGAAAGTTCCTGTTGCCTATGACTTTAGCGCTTATGTCTTATGAAATAATGTTGTTGGCGAAGCTGTCTTGACTCAATAACTGTTTTAAAGCAAGATTTGAACTACATCTTCTATTTCGATTTCATCTCGATCGGATTTTCGATTTCTATTCAAGACCCTATATCAATCAAATGTCGTATGCGATCTAGTTCGAGTTTTATTGTTTTGGAGTTTCCCAAATCCAGGCTAAAGTTATTTTAGAACTAACATCCAAAAGAATCAGAGAGAAATTGTTGCTCGGTCAATTTTTTTTATATAAAACTAATTGCGAGCATTTTCTCCAATTTTTCGTCAATTACTAGGAATCAAATAAGGACATACTCGTATATATTTTTATTTATTTTTAATATGTAAACGGAGCTTTAAAAACAAAAAAAAGAAACAAACATCAAGTGCGAAATAAAAAAAGAAAACAAATTGGCAACATGATTAAAATATTTGCAAAAATAAACCTTTAAAATCGGATCACGCATCCCTTAAACCTCAAAATGGTCACATTCCGCAAATGAAAAACAATTTAAAAAAAAAACAAAAATAAACAATAAAATTTGTACTAAATATTTATTTTATTTAAAATTGTGTTGTAGCGCCTCCTAACTGATTTTTATCTGAAAGAAAAACACGAATTAACTTTTGTTAATTACACACATATGTAAATTCGAATGCAGTAACACGGTTTAAATAAAATAAGTTTTGAAAATTATGATTTTTCTTCCGTTGTAGAGGAATTTGTTTTTAATTTATTCAAGGCTTCAAATAACATTAAAAACAATTATGCCTAAAGTATTAATTTTGGTACGATAAATACTTTTTCTTACCTTGAATAAATTGTTGTTACTAAGAAAGAAATTTTATGTTACCTTAATATGAATTTTAATATGAATAAGCTATTTTTACCCTTATTTTTGAATGTTAACCATTATAGAGAAATGAAGCCGGCGGCTGCAGTTTGACCACCACTGTTCTTGACTTTTAATTTAAACGATTAGTATTTTTAGACCAACTTTAAAGAATGTCTACAAAACTAAATTCTTAAAACCAATTCCAAACCAATATATTTATTTTTGGTTATCCTTTTCCTATACACACTGAGGATGGATGCGCAAAACCCTCCATTGAAATAAAAAAGGAAAAAAACTATACGTATTGAAGAAGTCGAAATATAGAATATAAACATATACTTGAACTTGTAAGTGGATTTATATACAAAAAAGTAATGTTTTAATTGAAGTTTATATATAGTTATAATATTACCATGTACCATTAGGGTGGCCGTTATATGAGTTTATAAAAACATTTTAATCGGGCCGCCCCTCAAACAAAAAAAAAATACGGGCCTAGGAAATTAAAATTCATAGAATTTAGTTAACGAGAATGATGCTACAATTTCAAAATAAAATTACTCCTCTCCCCTAATATTTTGAATGGGTTAACCCATAATAAAAAAGAATAATTCGAGAAAAGGGATGAAATGCAAAATTTAAAGCGGAAACGTTTCTCTCTGATGACTATGTTCATTTTTTAATGGCTGCTGTCAAATATTCATGTCTTCTTTAGGGGTGTTTTTAATTTGTATAAAAAAAGTTTATATGACAAAAAGAAAATAGGATCGAACAAATGATTTTTTATTATAAAACTGCATAAGTAGATTTAGGGACTAAGGGTTAGAGATAAAGGGTTCAAAGAACCGCAAACGGAAAAATCTAATTAAGCAGTTATTTAAAAAAAAATGTCGATCCAATTAATTTTTTTTTTGTCATTTTTTCATACAAATTTTAAACAACCATATTATGGGGATGGACATTTGACCCCTATAAATATAGAATCATTGTGATGATGGAACAAAACTGATCATTTAGGCGTTTTTATTTTTTTACCTTTCCCGATCTATTTTTTCTTTTTCAACTTTTTTATTGTTCCATTATATGCAAAATATTGAAGTATTTTTTTTTAAATTGTAGAATTGTAGACTAAATTCTGAGAATTTTAAATTCTTAGACCCGAAATTAGTCCTAAAATTAAATACTATGTATTTAAATTAGAGGACGGCCCGATAATTTTCAAAATAACGGTCACCCTAATGTACCATATGATTAAATTTTCAGTATAATATATAATATTGTATTGCACGCAGAATTCCTACTTACTTTACATTTTACACAATACAAAAGAATGATATAATTATATAGAAGCTGGTGTACTACAAAGTATACAGAAGAAAATATAAATACACATAATAAAACAACAAAGTTTTCTTGTAGCAGAAATTCTTCGCAATTCTTGTGATTTGAGTTGAGCTCGAATGCATTTGGGAGAGTTTGCTACTTTTTAGCATGCAATATATGCATTTTATAGAAAACAGTAATAATGGAAATTCATTTTATCATTTATAGGTTGTTATCAAAACTTGCGTGTGTATCTATTGTTACAGATTGTCTAGTTTTTCATTGTAGATAATACGAAAATACTTTTGATTGATTGAACATTGATTATATTAAGTATATTTATTTTAATTCACTGGGATTAGATTGATGGCTGATCGAATACGGGGTATTAAAAAATAATATATTAAAAAAATAATATTATATTTAATGGTATGGTATTTAAAAAAAAAATGCGAAATAAAAATATGTTTAAAATATTAATTTGTGTAAAATATGAAAAAAAAAAATACACCGATTAACCGGTTTTGTTTTTATTTATTTTGACAGCACGACTAAACAGCGCGTCACACAACAATTTTTAAAAGCTTAATTTTTTTACTTTGTATCTATTTTTACTTCTTATTTTGCTTTAAACTGATTTTATGTCTCATGTAACAGTCTGATCCACTAACTTTAGACTCGAGTTTCTCAATGCTTTGGACTAGAGAATAATGTGTAATAATTAGGTAGCGCCGTCCAAAAGATCTGGTTAAGTGGCCTTTTTTTGCTTGGATATCCTAAGTGCAATAATACTTTAAAGAAGTAATTAGGTTATGTTTTTGTAATGATAACATATTTAAAAAAATAGGCAGTCAATTATGACGTGCCGAGTTATTAAACCAGTATTTATATATTGTAATAACAAGTACTATTAAAAAGATTACATACAACATGAATAATAGTAAAAAATATTTTTTTCAATGTATATGGGATTTGGTCGTCAGTAGAAGTATCATGAACAGGATGCAATAATAATGAAGCTACTATTTCTAGGCGGCATTTTTGTATATTTGTTCCGGCGGAGGTGGAGCTAAAGTTTTTTAAGTGGCTTCTTAAAGAATGCAGTAGACGTTTTTTATTCTATAAATTTATATCGTTGGCTCAAATGATAGATCTACAACAACAGAAAAAAAAACAATTTAATCTGGAACGAAGCTAAATTATCAATTTCAAAAATAAAACGACTGGATTTTTTTGTTAGTAGGCAAAATGCTACCCGTCTGTAGTTTGAAATATCCCTTCTGGAACCATTTTTAAAAATTGGTGTGATATAAGACGTCTTCCAACGAACTGGAAAGACGCCGGATGAAAGTGATAAGTCGAAAATAAACTGAAGATGCTCATCGAGAGCCTCAGCTCATTTCTTCAAAAACAACGGTGGAATCTCATCAGGACCTCTGCCCTTATTCATATTAACGCTCAAAAGCGAATTTAAGACATCACTGCGAGTAAAGGACATGTAACTCAAATCAACGCTTTCATAAACTCTAAAAGATTTATCTTAGTAGCGGTCCAACTGAACCTTTGTTTCATCCGAAATGTATACACTTTCAAAAAACATACCAAACATTTCGCATACGTCCTTGATATTAGAAGATTTTACATCGTCATACCTCATCATCGAAGAAAAACCTTTTGTCTTTTTCTTAGTGTCCACGTAATACCAGAATTACGATGGATCACTTAACAAGTCGTTCTGAGTTTTCCTGAGGTATTCATTGTAGAGCCTACTTTGTGACAATATGAATCTACATCTCAAACTAGCATACTTTGAATGAACAGTTGCATTATTTGTCCGTTTGTACCGTTTCCATGCTTTCGTCTTCAAGTTTTTAAGCTTCAAGATCGAACGATCGAACCAGACAGAACGCCTGGTGTGTCGCACTGTCTTCAATGGGACAAACAGATCAAAGCCACTAGATACCATAGCATAAAATATTTCAACCGCTTCTCCAACTCCGCTGCAAGAGTTAAACAAACAAAAAAGATCTGGTGTCATTTGGTGCAAACTTTATTGCGCGCGGACGCGATTATCTATTTTTCCCCAGCTGACTGGTGGAAATAAATTTCGAATTTTATTAACTTTATTATTTTTTATTTAGAATAAGGGTCAAACTTGGACTTTGGTCAGAAGAAATACTTCAATTCATTCGTTTGAAAACGTCTTGCAAAAATATTTGAATGGTAACAGGCACACACCATTATGCATTTGCAGCGCACAATTTTTTAATTGGTTTCAATATGTTAATTTATTTTCACAAAACTGGTACGGTGAATATCTGTGCGGTCAACGAACGTGGAGATGGCGTATGACGGGTTCATTGGGTCCACTGCACATCAAGTACATAAAGCCCCGCGTTAATGTATTGATATTGCTGTTTTAACTTTAAGCTAAAGATATACTTGTATGACGTAGGATGTAGAAATACAAATATCAATATTTCACAGTTAATCATTAATCAAATGATTGAGACCAATAAAATAAATACCTCCCACAGGACCGGCTTCGCATTGACAACGGACTCTAACCATCTGTGCGAAGCCGTGTCGAAACATTGGATATGGTAGGAGGAATTGCAAGCGTCCTCGTCCGGTGGGGTCACCCACTCCGGATGGGGACGCTTGCAATTTTGGTTGTCTATCCCGGCCCCTAGCGCGCTGTCCACTGCTAGCCCCCGCCATGGAGGCGTTCCGTTTGGCCCTCAAGTTGTGCTCAAGTGCCGCTGGTACTTGTTTAACATGACCGCTGGAATCGCTAGGGTAGAGCCCTATCCCGATGCTAGTCCCACATCCGTAGCAGCAGACCCAAGGGGCAATGCTGCATTGGAGGGCCCAGCGGTTGGGATCAGTGCAGCGGGTTCGGGGGTCGTCGGTTCTTCAACTGATAAATCCCCAAACCCTTTCCTTAGCTTTTCCATAGGTGGTCCAACGAGAACCGCCGGCACAATTGATTTGCAGGCGTCCATCGCGAGATTATTAAGCGCGGATTGAAAATAATAATAAAAAGAAATAAATGAAGAAAAAGTTATAAAAAATGGTAGTATGGAAATTATGAATTTAACTTTAAAAAAAACAATGTTACGGATCGAAAAACGTGCGTATCTGATGAGTTCAAAAAAGCAAAAGAAATGTAGATTCGAAAAAATATAGCACGCAGCAAGCAATGTATTGACGATGCAGAGCAGATTGCAGCGGTAAAAAAATACCGCAACCACTAAGCGTCTCATTACGACGACAATACATGTAACTAAACGAACGAGAGAACAACACGAGAACACACGCGCCCACACAAAGTGATAGTTCCCATGCTGTTCCCTCACACGATGAGACACACATAAAAAGCATCCGCGCCAGCCAGCGTACTCTTTCCTGTGTGGAGGTTGAATGCTGACGCGCGCGGCTACTATTGTAGTTGTGATAGTGAGCACGTACACTGTCTCTACGGTATGAAGAGAGTGACAGTGAAAGCGGGTGGAATTTGGCAGAACCCACACACAAGCGCACATCAGTTGTGAAGCAACTGATTTGCCTCTGTATGCGTGTACCACATAAGCAAAGGCTGACAACGGTGCATTTGCAAGTGCTCGAACATCAGCCTTAGGTATTATATATAAAAGAACGTGTTGTGTGTATGTATCGGCTATGCCCGTAATTGCAATGCTGTATAGTCGAATCCATCGAAGAGCGATCTTCAGCTGTGATTCGTACACACACAAATACAGTACAAACACATACAAGCACCACACAAACACGATGATAGAGTGTATGCGCATCACCGGCAATATTGCTGATTCTGCACACATACTCTTATGAAAGTCGCTACTCACGATTGCGTACAGGAGCCATATTAGCCCCTTTCTTGCATTCCTGGATAAACGGGAAACGAAATCCATGCCATAGGAATGGGATTCCGAGTGGACGGGTTTAGCGGCGATTAGGCATCCTTGGTGTACGACCAAAGAGACGTAAAATCCAGAGGCACACACACACGCACAAACATCGCGTATACACATATACAAAAAATGCGGAGAAAACAGTGAATACACGAGAGTGTCAGAACAGCGCAACAAACAGACGTGTTGTTCGTTTGGTAGTTGTGACACGACTCCGTTAGTTTAGTTCAGTTCTTTAACAGTATTTTGAAAATATGCTCCAATGGTCGGATGAAACGTAACCTCCTTAAAAATGTGTATTTTAATTTTATTTTATTCAATGTAGTCCCTTTTAGGTCAATACGGTGTGGTGAATTATTTAAGACTCTTAATCTCACAGTGATTATGCATTATCGTCACCGTGCATTTTGTTATTGTTTTCATATTTTTTTTAATAATGAGACTTTACGTTAGATATACTTATCCTTACGAAAAATCCTGATTAATAATCCAATAATGCACAAGCCGACTGTGACTTTTTTCTCAAGAGAAAAAACTCGTAAGAGTAATGCAAAGACTTAACGTAATGATCCTGACAATAAGTCACAGTACGCCTGTGCATTACTCTCACGATTTTTCCTGGCGGTAAGTCTATTGAGAATAAGTCACCGTCGGCCTGTGTATTAATCTCAGGATTTTTCGTGAGAATAAGTCTCAATTTCCTGACGGTGACGGTAAGTCTCATTATTAATAAACAAAAAACAGCAACAAAATACACAGTGGCAATAATGCACAATCGCTGTGAGATTAAGTCTCTTGAGATTAATTCACCACACCAGCGGAAACGACGGTTTCGTGTTGTTGTTCGGAAACAGTTGAGCATCCTTGATTGTGTTTTGTTGGTCACGGTCGAGTGTCTTTTCCATTAGCTGCAAACCATCACGATAATTTGTCCCGAGGTGGCGCGACTCTCCTGTTCACCATGTGGTCCAGTGTCTTGAAGATTTGCTTGATCCTTATGCGTTGAAAAGGTCAACAAAACATCACAGTTATAGGATGAGTCTTTCTCCTTGCTCCCATTCAACGATGCTGAAAGACTTTGTATTGAGCCGGATTGTGGTTGGTCTGTTTCCGCCGTAAATGACACGAAGCATGAAATTTTTCCGATCACCAGACGTCGTCCATTCTTGCACAAAAGTTGTAAAAATGGTCACAGCGTGATTTTTACCGTAAAAATGGTCACAACGTGATTTTTACCGTAAAAAAGTTATTTATTTTGTTTTTTATTTTATTCAATGTTGTATCCTTTTAGGTCGATGCACTTATTTCGGTGATTTTAAAAACTGCGTGCTTCCGTCTGAAAAATATTTTTTCGGAAGGTCTGCAAAACACTCCTTCACGGCGTCAATGAAATCCTCACGCGAGCTGAATTATTTTTTTGATAAACCATCTTTTGAGGTTGGTGGATGGGGAATTAATTGGAGCCCTAAATCGTTGATTTTAGCCATGGTTGCGATTTCGGCCTTCAATTGCTCCTATAATGCGCAGTAATACTTTCTGTTGAACGTTTTTCTTTTTTCGAGGTAGTTCACGATGAGCATGCCATGACAATCCCAGAAAGCCGTTTCGTAGCCCTAGTGCCGGCTTCATTCCATTACCGGGCACTTATTCTGTTCTCTGGCGTGTAATAGTGGATCCAGGTTTCATCAACCGATACCAATCGACGCTTTCGAATTATCCTCGCGTTCGTGTTTCTGCTCCAGAGTCAGCAGCAGCGCAGCACCCAGCGGCAGAATATTTTTTTCATATGCAGAATCTCGCCCAAAATATGGCGTGTGCGCTCAGTACTTATCCTTGTGGCATCTGCTAGCTTGAACACCTTCAGTTTCCACTTCAAATATTTTTTTGACATTTTCCTGTGTAACCGAGGACCTGCCGGCATTGCGGAGTTTTGGCCACTACGAAACTCGGGAAACCAATATTTCGTTGTGTAATCTGAACGAGTACCGACCCTCATAATATTTATCCAACTTTACTTTTGTTTCCTTCGCCGTTTTGCCTATCAAAAAATATTGTTCTATGAGAGAACGAAAATCGTTTTTTCCATACTTTACATGATGCCAAACAAGTCAACAAAAATCAGCTGTCAAAACAAAACAAATGGCTACCTAATGGCTGACAAGTCTGCCTAAATATGAATGGACTATAAAGCACTATAATCTTTTTTGCGATTGCAGTGCATTGTATGGTCAAGGAGGTTACTTCCACCCCACCGTAAATTGCATAGTTTTTATATGCTGTTTTGAAACCCTTATTGAGCAGCAGCATTTAATAATGTTGTAATAATGCAGCTATTCAACAAGAAAATCCGGCCGAAATGCTTCGTTATATATTTCTGAAACAATTGTTTTCCATATTTTTTATTTGCGACATTTTAACTTTTCGATGCCTTTTTTGTAAAACGATTTCTCTTTGGCCTCAACATAGGCTTCAGTTTCGGCAATCACCTCCTCATTCGAGCCAAATCTCCTTCCCTGGAGCATCTTTTTGAGATTTAGTAAGCTAGTATTGACTGGGGCACGATCTGGATAAGACGCCGGAAGGAGAAGCAATGCGAAGCCCAACTCGTTCAGTTTTACCATCGTTGCCATCGACTTGTGACACGGTGCGTTGTCAAGGTGAAAAGGCACTTTTTCTTGGTCCTTTTTAGATTTCGATCTTTAAACGGCTCAACAACCCTATGTTATGGTTTTTCCTTTTCCAAGGTAGTCTATGCATATCATTTCTTGGGCATCCGAAAAAACCGAGGCAATTATATTGCCAGCCGACTTTAGTGCTTCTAAACGCTGTAGTCGACTGTCACCGGTTACTGTCCATTCAGCTGACTACCGACATGACTCAGGAGCGAAATGGTGGATCCAGGTTTCATCCATTGTCACGTAATGGCCAAATAGCACTCTGAATCATCGACACGATTTTATTTTTGGTCCATTCCTAAGACCCTGAGATTTGCTGTTAAGCTACCAGAGTTGTCACACAATTGTATAACATCCGAAGTGCCTACAGCTTTGTTAACTTTTTATTTTTTTTAAATACAATAGGAGGTTAACATTTTATGGTTCTCCATTATTTTCTTCAAAATACAGGTTTTAAATATAACAATAACTTATCTACCCCTCTCCTCCTCCACAGCACAATATAATACCTCCACGCAACGGCACCGTAGCACCGAACATGTTGCGCAGTCAATCAGCCGCTCCCAGCGAGAATCATCGCAGCAACAGTCCACGCCGTGGATCATTGTCGCCCCAAGACGATCGATACTCGGACTATCCGTCGCTTCCAGTACATCAACAGTACGGCGGATCGAGATTTCAGTCCCGCTCAGCAACGGCCACACCGACGGGTTCGCCAAAGAAGCGTCAACTGCCACAGGTGCCATCCGCTGGTGGGTCCAGTCGTTCAGCGATGCGTGATCGCATCGTGCATGACTTCGAGGAGCGTGGCGTCGGACGCTTCAGTCGGCATCGCGTGCGTCAAACTCCACATCAGCAGCACACGAAAACGTACCGCAGCACCGGCATGGGCGGCTGGGAGCTACACTTTGCCGGACTATCGGACAGTGATCTGACCTCACACTCGATGGACCCACGACGGGGGGCACGAAACTCACTGTCACCGGACAAAGATTTCATGGGCGACTTTGGTGATTCGGACATGGAATCGGTGGTCAGTGTAAGTTCGAGTGCATTCTCGACGCAATCCGAACGGCCGCGTGGTTCGCGTGGACTCAGGTAAATGTTTTGTTATTTTTTTATGTTATTCGATTTCATATTCGGTCGGGTGTCATAAGCAAAATGTGCGTAAATAAAGATCGATGCAGCAACGCAGTTTGCCAACATCAGCCTCCAGACGAGAACACCGTCATCAGACCTCATCCAGAACAGTCCGTGCGAAAATGCATTTACCTGCCATACCGAATGCTAGTTTGCTTAACTGTATCTCGGAAGCATCTTTGGTGGCACAGTCAACTGTTCTTGAGCATATACAGTTGGCCAGAAGCTGTTCGTATGACACAGTTAGTATGACAAACCCTATGTCGTGCATTCAACCGTTGCAACATGAATTCATTAGTCAACAGTGCATCTTCGAGGCAAACGATAATATCGTATCTCCAGATCTGATTGATCGAAACTATGCAACCACAACTGCTGTATTCGATCCGATGACAATGTCACTACCGGATGAGCATAGTTTCAATATAGTCGGGAATGAACAACGGTGCTCCCATTTAGGGAATTCAAATACATTGTTGGACAGTAGGTCTGACTACAGTCCACCTATGGCCGTGTATCCAAATCCACCGATTCTCGCCGCACCAGTTACTAGGCGAAAGGTCTTGCCAGCCATTCCAGTGTTATCGAGTACATTTGAAGAGCTTTGCCAAGATACGCAGGCATCTCTGTACGTGTCTTCACCACCACGACACAAGCTCATCAAATCCCAGTCGGATTTTTCTAATAAACGAATGCCACCAGCTTCTGTTGCTTCGGTTGCTCGTGCAAACGCTCCCATACGTAGCAATCTTTCGTTGAACATTGTTAAAGACATCGATCACAGTGATCACGAGTACACAACGACTGAGAATGATGACAGTGACCAGTCACAGTACTCGCGTTCGTCCAAGCGATCGGTGAAACATGTTCGAAAAACCAGACGTTCTCAAGTGTCACAGTATCAGTTCAAAGACCATAGTCCACAAGGGAAATCGGCTAGTAAAGCTAACCCGTTTGACTGGGACGATGATGATGTATTCGAACCGCCAAAGACTTCCAAAACACGCAATCAGACACGCTTGACAAAACGTCGAAGCAGTAGTTTAGATGCAGTCCGTGAATTCCGTCAACAGTGTACTAGTAGTAGCGTTAGCATTAACGATAGACCCGAGTATTATGAGTACGCTTATTCCTCTGATGCGTCCACTGCCTCTGCCCTAGATAACCTATCGAATAGTAGTTGTAGTCCCAATGCTAATCCAAAACGTTCCATTGCAAATGCTCGTGGTGTTGCCCTTCTGCGTACTGTCCCGAAACGTGCCTCGCTTAAAAAACCTAGTGATTACGATGTGCGTGACCGTGGACGTGGTGGCCGAAATGGCAATGGAAACGGAGGCGGCGGTGGTGGCAGCAGTAGCAAGGACTCGTATCGTGAGAGCAAGCAACGTACCGAGGACCGTTTGATGAGCAGCGATCGGGAACTGCTGCGCAGCAGTGATCCACATTGCAGCACGTTGATGCGGAGCTCCTCGAACGTGGAGGTTACGCCCGATGGTACCAATGGTGAGTGAAGTTTTTTTTAATATATAATTAGTATACTTTTTTATTCTTTCGCCATTTTCGAAAAATATGGTTTAAAAACAAAATTCCTTTTAATAAATAATAAAATGTTTTTTCCCCAAAAAAAACATGAAACTTTTTTAATAGGGCCTTTTATTGAACTTATTTTATTTTCTTAAGCTTGATACAAATAAGTGGGTTGTTACAGATGTTCAAGATGTGTATTACAGATTATTACAGAGATTCGCAAAAAATACAAATATTTTCCAAATATTACAGAATGTTTTAAAATATTTTTGCAAAAATGACCGATATTATATCAAGACTATCAGTAATATCAAGAATATCAGTAATATTGGTAAGATATTTGAAATAATGTGTAATATTTGTATTTTTCGATAATTTGCACGCAAACTGTCGCCAAATTGCATGCAGGTGCAGAATCAGTTACGTGCACATTACGAGCAGAAATGCGGACAAACTGTCTCAAACGCCCAGGCACAAACTGCACACAGTGCAGATTTCGTGCAGATCTTGTACGAGAACTGCACTGTGTTTTCGTGCAGATTACGAGCAATGTTTGCTCTCAAACTGAACCTATTGGTAATTTGCACATTTTTTTGCGTTTACACCTAAGCTGCCCCTCAACTCTGCGTGCAGCTTACTGCTAACGTGCAAAATTTGCACACAAATTGCACCTAATGCTTACGTGCATACTTTGCACGTAATCTGTACGCAAGCTTGACGTATGTTCGCGGTGGAACTCGCGTGCAATCATTGCACGTAAGTAGCACCTATATCATGAATGGAACGTTTACGCTGGTTTGCGTGTAGAGTACATGCAAATTTTGCACGCATATTGCATTGGATCATTATGCGTGCAATATGCGACTATTTTTTGTTTCAAATCTGAAGCTGGATTCTTATATAGATAGAAAAAATATTCATACAGGGTGCCCCGTAACTCATCGTCATAAATTGGAGGGCAGATAGAACATATAATGACTGAGCAGAAAATCGAAACAAGCCCTTGGTAAAATATCGATAGTTCTCAATATATTTGACATTTTGAGTTTGTATGAAACTTCTTCATTTGACAGAAAAATAATAAAACAAATAATTGGATCGAATAAATGGTTTTTGCTAAAATTAATGAAATCTTTACATTTTACCCAATCTCTCCCAATATGAGTTTGGGGATGGTCAAAGTATATGGAAATTCCTTACATTTTGGACAACTGTCTATATTTTTCTAATGTCATGTTTCGATTTTCTGCTCAGTCATGATGTGTTCTAATCTGCCCTTTAATTTATGACGTTGAGTTACGGTACACCCTGTATATGTTTTTTTATAGTAGCAGGTCCATAAATCCAAAATATTACTTCTAAAATAACTCTTGAAGTTTGATGTGGTTTTTGTGTTTATTCCGTGAAGATCATTGTGTTCAAATCTCTAGTGAATTATAAGGTCGTATTTTATAATTTTTGTTTAATTTCGAGTTACACAGTTACACTATACATTACTCTTGGCTTGACACGAGCGACGATTTTCTTCGTCATCGCTTGTGCGAGTCTCTTTTGAAGATAAATCGGATGCCTGAGAACAAATCATATATTCGTTCTTGATTGGAAAAGAAGATGGATTGAAATAGAAAAGAAAAATGAACTGAAAAGTTAAATGAGAATGTTTGGTAGTTCTAGAAGACATCAGACGCAGGTATCGTTGTGATGGCGAGGACTGGAAATATTACATGTGGTCTTAGCCTCTAGCCTAATAAATAAAGATTTCATAAAAAAAAACTATTTAATTATTATATTCAAATCCTTACCTATTTTCGAGGAAGTTTCTCAGCAACTATGCGAATAACCTTGTGAGCTAATCCGAAGGGCATCTAAAGCTGACTTCCTAATAGTATTCTGCCTTGATATGAGCGAACGGTCATCCAATTCTGATTCAATAAGCCCCTCTGCCAGTGCAATAAATTTGTATTTTTTTTTTTTTTTTGGCAGATTGGAGTTACGATAAATGATGCCGGTTGCTAAGGCTGCACGTCTAATAAATTATAGACACTAACCATTGGCCAGCGTCGAGTTTGACCTGAGCAAGAATAAATTGAAACCATTTGGTCCAACACATCCACACCCCATTTTGTCCGATTATTATCTAGTATTATACTAGGTTTGTTTTGATGACCAGAAGTTGCTTTATCGTGATTATGTTGCGTTGATAATAAAAAAAAAACTTGTTTGTTTGGTTTTGGAACATAAGATACCAAAGCCATTCTGTCAGAAAATCCAAACATCGATGATTGGATTGAACGAACTTTGATCAGGACTGCCTGAATATAATCCAAATTTGAGTGGATAACCCGTGTTAAACTATCGTTGATCCACCAAATCCAAACCATATATTAGTAGGTTGACTCGTTTTGTACTGCCGAATATTACATCGACCACGGAATCCTTTCAATTGCTTATCTATTGTAACATTTTCAGATGGAATTTAGTTTGCAGACAAAGTTGCATTCATTTCAGTCAGACAAAAAATAATTGGCTGTAGAAGGTTTCGATCGGCTGAATTTTGCCCACAACGACCAATTGAATTATTGAAACGAAGGAATATATTTATCATTTCGAAGCGAGTAGGATGATTCAAAACACGTGAAGGATGGGATGTCCTTTGTGGGTCCCATAGTGTACGCAAATCTCGAAATAATCCAATATTTAACAATATTTCAAAATATCCTAGGTTAGAATCTGTAACACAGGTTAAAAATTACCGTTGTAGACCTGTCTTAACTTACCAATTTTTACACGTTATGTGACCAAAATATTACTATAGTAAATATGTCGTCAAATATATCCGTCGCACGACTAGTTAGTTTAAAGTAATATTTTACGGTCGTGTGACTCTGAACTCAAAGTATGTATTTTAGCTTATGGTTCGCTAAAAAATCACACGGTCAGTGGGATATAAGTTCTTTTTTACCGTCGTATGACTTTCCGTACTCGAAGTATGTATTTTAGCTTATGACTCACACGCTCAGTGGAATATAAGTTATATTTTACCGTTGTATGACTACAAATTCGAAGTATGTATTTTAGCTTATAGTTCGCTAAAGAATCACACAGTCAGTGGAACATAAATTCTATTATAACCGTGAAATATGTACAAGAATGTGAACGGCACAGTTAAGTTGTACCGACGACGCAAAATTGTTTGTTGCTGACTTAGGTTAGTCGTGTGACGATCGTGAAACCTACGTGCGACTCAACATTCCTACCTGTGATGCGTTTAGCTCGTTAAATGGCTTCCAAACACGTTGCATTGCTCGATTGACATTTAATTTCATGTGATGTGGCCTTTTAAGTTGTGTATTTAATGATTTCAATTTATATTTGATTCTTAAAAAATCGATTAAAATTGCAAGAAGAGACGCATATCTTAAATTTGCGACCGGGACGAAGGTCCACCGGTTCTGGAGTTATTGCTGTTTTGAAGACGAAAAAAAAGTTTTTTCTGGTTCTATCAGCCATTCAGTCTTCCACTGGTCCTCCGGTTAATTTGCAATATTTTTATTATTTGGTTGGATTTCATCTGCTTCAGGTACATTTTCTATTGCTTCCGCTAGTTTTTCATCAATTTCCTCGTATTTACCTAAAAATAAACCTATACATTTATTGAAATACAAAAAAAAAACTAAATTTTCTTGCCAAATATCCGTGGCAAATATCCGTGGTAAAAGTGCTTCCTGCGGCCAGATTAGTGAATTGTCACTTTGGCCGCACGCCACGAAGCCTCTATACGGATCAACAAAATTAATGCTATTAACCTTTAAATGTTGGTATCCCTTTTTCGAAAGGCAGTCGTATGCCTTCCAGCAGTCCGACATTATTGTCGTTCCCGGTAGTATCCACTCCTGAATTATATAGGCAGGAGTGTTGCACTGTCTCGTTTTTCAACAGGTACCATGAAACAGGCACATGTCTCGCGCTCGACACCACCGTGCTCGGTGGCCACGGTGATACTTTCTCTTACCGAATTTTGATTCATCGATTTCGACAGTTTCACCGGGACCACCTAGTTTAATTTTATTATTTATGACATCATCAAATAAAACCTCCCGTCAGAGTTGATTGAGAGGCAATTCTGCACTGTGTTCCAATGACTCTTTGCCAAACATTGTTTAGCCATAAATGGACAAACACACATATTTGCCTTATTGATAAATGTGATTTTTTCTATAAATGTGCCTTGCTGGACACTTTGGCGAAAATCACACAAACATCGTTTATACCCTTCTTCTGGGCATATACATCGCAACAATTTTAGTCTTTTAATGTCATTGGTCCATGGTCCATGCCTATATTTGCAATTAATTGCATTTGGAATTGCACCATATTCCTGCAGCTTTTTAATTAAACCCAAACCCCCATCCTCATTCTCCAAATCCTGTGTAACTTTGTAACAAAAGAGCAGTTAAAGCTGCGGAAAATAGAACGACTAAGAACGGCAGCTATAAATTAAACAGTATTAGCAGCATAAACGATAACCAGCTCTGAGAAGTAATACCTAATGGCAATCCCGCAGATAGAATGGATGGAGAAGGCAAGGGTGTGGTTCAGTACGTGGGCACATATATGTGGATCGTGCATATCATCTATGATGATATCTTTCAGCCCCCAAAAAAAAAATCATTATACTATATTGCACAAAATGTGAAGCAGGATTTTTAAAAATTGGTAAAGGAGATAGTTGTTTTAATATCGAATGGCAAAGAATTCCAGCATTTAGGACCAAAAACAAAGAACGATGAATTATATTGACGGGTGGAATGCATAGGAATGATGAAGTTATGAAATCTTTCCGACAATGAAAACTGAAATTTATTGTAAATGTAACTTGGCGATTTGTATTTATAGAAATTTCAAAGTGAGCAACCTAAAAATTTAGTACGGAAGCTATCAATATCATACTTCTTTATACGGAAAACAAATATAGTGCATGCATTAAGAGCTCTTTCAAAAATATGGCAGCAAAACAGCTTTAACTAGTTTAAGCCTAGTTTCAACCGACATAAGATGGCCGTGAATCCACAGACAATGTAGTCCAGATAAAAAAAACATGGGAAACGGCAAAGGTTGCATGATCTGACCAGTTCAGTCTATTATTATTGCGAACTCCATTTTCAGTAAACATGAGTATATTTCCATCTAGAGTTAAAGGTGGAAAAGATGATGATTGTAACGTAATCGAGAATGAAAATAGTAGACATTTTAATACAACTGAACATCATCAGAATATAGGTGGTACTTAGAATCGGAGTTTAGAGCTAGGGGTAAATCAATAATGAATAACGAAAACAACACCGGACCTAACACAGAGCCTTGTGGTACTCCAGATCTTATAAGAACATCTGAAGAAAGGCTTCTACAAATATCAACACATTGACTGCGATGCGATAAATATTTGCAAACAAGTTTAACGGTTGAAGATCATCTATGTCAAGTCTTGATATACTTGAATCTATAGTTGAGTGTGTGTTAAAACAATATGAGGATTACAGGTTAATGTTAAATCTATAAGAGAAGATATAGTTGTATAGAAGTGTGTCGGTACGTTCGAGACAAGTGGGAGAAATTGCTGAGAAAATAACTGCACGAATCGATTGGTTTACGCCTTAGGTGGGTAAGAAAAAACATTTTCGTTGAAATCGCCCATTATGATTACATTATCATAACCCGGCATAGGGTGGCTTAAAAGCTTATCTAAAATAGACAACTCATCGGTGGCAGGCGGTTTGTATACAACAGGGAATATAATTTCAATGAACAAGTAAAGTAATATTTAAACAGTTCATGATCAGCATATAATGAAGATCGTCAATTTTCGGAGTATACTTCTAAAATTAAAGTGAACTATTTTAAGACACAATGTTTTTCATATTCATCGCTTTACATTTAATAATATTTAAAAATAAACAATTCTGCTCACACCATGAAGATAATGAATCCAGGTCACGATGTAGGCTCTCGCAATCTGATACCGTCACGACTTTAATAAAGATTTTTAAATCGTCCGCATACATAAAGCATTTGGAGTTGGTAAATACAGTAGCAATATCGTTTATAAACAGGTTGAAAAAAGTGGTCCCTAGTGACTACCCTGGGGCACCCCAGTTCTCACCATAAACAAACAAGACAGCCAATGCTCAATCCTAACATATTGTGTTCGACCGTTTAGATATGATTGAATCCAACTTAAAAGAGATGAGTCCACACCTATTTCGTGCAACTTTTTGATAAGATAGCGGTAATGCAATCTATCGAAGGCTTTGCGAATGTCAGTGTACACAACATCTACCTGTGAGCCGGACTCAATGATACCCATAGCATAGTTCGTAAATTCTACCAAATTTGTAGTAGTTGACCAACCCGACATGAAACTGATTTAATGATTTAAAGATATCGTTCTTCCTAATTGACCAGTCATCACATCACAGACTATGGACTCAAAGAGTTTAGCTATAGGCTATAGTAGGCAAAATAGCTACCCCTCTGTAGTTTGAAATATCACTTCTAGAACCATTTTTGGAAAGACGCCGGATGAAAGTGATAAGTTGAAGATAAACTGAAGAGGCTCAGCGAAAGCCTCAGCTCAATTCTTCAAAAACAACGGTGGAATCTTGTCAGGACCTCTGCTCTTATTCACATGGATGCTCAAAAGCAAATTTAAGACATCACTGCGAGCAAAGGACATGTAAACCAAATCAACGCTTTCATAAACTCCAAAAGGTTTATCTGAGTAGCGGTCCATCTGAACCATTGCTTCATCCAGAATGTAAACACTTTCAAAAAAAAAATAACCAAACATTTTGCATATGTCCTTGATATCAGAAGATTTCACATCGTCATACCTCATCATCAAAGATAAACCTTTTGTATTTTAGTGTCCAAGACTAGAATGTCGATTGATCACTTGACAGGTCTTTCTGAGTTTTAATGAGGTACTCATCGTAGAGCCCACTTTGTAACGATGTGTATCTACATCTCAGACTAGCTTACTTTGAATGGTCAGTTGAACTATTTGTCCGTTTGTGTCTTCAAGTTTTCAAGCTTTAAGAGCGAACGATTGAACCATAGAGGACGCCTAGTGTGTTGCACTGTCTTCAATGGGACAAAAATATCAAAGCCACTAGATACTATAGCATAAAATCTATCAACCGCTCTCCAACTCCGCTGCAAGGGTTAAACAAACTGCCCCAATCGGTGGACAGAATGTGACTATTTAACGAATCAAAATTTGACCGCTTAAAGTCAAAAACCCTTACAGGTGGACCTTGTCTTGCGACCCAGGAATCCACTCTACTCAACGGCACAGTACACTCGACGACATTTACGTCATCACTATTACTGCTAAACACAATTTACCTTGAAAATTGACAATGTTGTTCAGTTGACATAGATCACTGCCAAACAGCATAGAAAACATGTTAGACTGTTCATCCGATCCGGAACTAGTAGGCAGGAGGTTTCTCGTGTTAGAGTCGTCATTGATCCATTTCACCGAAGGAATGTCAAAATCTCCAACAATAAACACAGTGTCATCATCCTTTATATCAACATGACCAAAAAAAATGGTCAATGCGTCAATGTACAAACAATACACAGAGTCTGCAACTCCTGGTGGTATATACAAGCAGCACATATAAATATGCGTATACTGTTCACTATTAATTGGACAAATACAATCTCTACTCCTTCAGTGCCAGGAACGTATATACGTTCACTACTAATTTAACTTACCCCAGCACTTGTAACAATTTACCCCAAGTCGGGATAAGTTGATGATACTCGTGTAATTAATTTTTTAAATTTTAATAATTAGAATTTTTAATTCTTATTATTCTATATTATATGTTATATTATATTATATTATATTATATATTGTTATATATTATATATATATATTATTATATAAAATTATATGTTTTATAAATTTAATTGTTTCTAATAATGTTTACTTGATACCATAAATCTTTTAGCAAAACATCTTCAAATGAGTCTCGCGGTCACTACAAACCCCAACAGAAAGACTGTAATTAAATAATTAGTAAATAGAAGGATATAAATCACCTAAGTATTTATTGTCTCATTGTCTGGCAATTCTCCGAGATGTGGACGCAGCCACAAAACAAACTTTGCGCGTATCCAAAATACACGTTTTTAGTTATATACGAAGATAAAAAAATAATCTTATGTAGATATATATTACACATGCGTTCTGTATCACATGCACTCTAAGTACTTAGGCTAAGTGCAATTGAATCCGGTTTATGTACGTTTTTCAAGTACACAGACATATTTATAACATGTTAAGCTTATGTTCGCCTGATACAGTACAGTACATTGTATTACTTATTTTGTAAAATTTCGTTGCCCCCTATATCAACGCGAAGCGCAGCGGCATTGACTCGTCGTGGTTGGTGGAGTGCTTCACTGAGAGTTAATTTTTCCTATCTTGTGTTAAAATTCACGTACGGCGCGAGGTCATTGCACTGCCATCGCCAGTGCGCCGCGTATAGACTGTAGACTGTAGACGTCACATTATACAGTTCGAGTTAGAAGGAGATAGAATTGTTAGGAGGTGTTTTTTTGCGCGCATGCATTGTGTCCGTCCGTCCCATGTACTGCGGCGATGCACAATTAAATAGATTACCAGGATCTCAGAAAACTCTGATGACAAACACAAACAGACACAGACAGACAGAATGCGAATAAAATATAATTTATATTATTATTATATTCTGCTTATTTAATAATACCAGGTTAACATAAAAACGAACACACAAGAGCGGGGATAATCAACATTTTTGGCATAGTCAAAATGCGCTTTCGAAGAAAAGTGAACATTTTTAGTGAAATTTTCGATTAGGTAAACATGATTTTGCAGCGGTGCATGTCTGGCAAAACCTTCAATTTTAATATTTTCAATAGTGTACCAGTGTTGAATTGACACAGTTGTACTTGGCTTGCATAACTTGTAACTAGTACAAATTTCAATTCATACGTATACGAGTACAGAATATATGCACATACAATATACTATAAATATCTATATATAATCATACTACATCTATATATAAATAAAATATATATGCTATACTCGTATCTATAGCTGGGATGGCTTGCGTTTACAAGCTTACAATACGAGCACAATAATGCGTGTTTTTGTTATGCGTTCCTGGTAGAATAGTTAGTCA
Organism: Bolitophila cinerea; assembly: GCA_010015015.2. Taxonomy (NCBI): domain Eukaryota; kingdom Metazoa; phylum Arthropoda; class Insecta; order Diptera; family Mycetophilidae; genus Bolitophila; species Bolitophila cinerea. The sequence goes on along the minus strand of JAAAKO020065276.1, from coordinate 3,529 downwards.
AAAAACCAAACACATGGGTGGCGGCAAAATCAAAGTAGAGTGAGCGAGTGAGTGAGTGAGGAGAGTGTGAGAGTGTTATTTTGTTCAATAAAATAATTCTTTAAAGCTGCCACTAAAAAGCACACATAAATAAAATGTTAAAATAAGCAAATTAAATAAATATTTAAAAATAAATAATAAAAAATAAAATAAATCAAAACAATATTTGCTAAAAAAATATGTGCACAAAATAACAGTGTTTTGTGAATTTTGTGGTGTAAGCTAAATTTGATGCGAAAAACATTTTTGGGAAGTAGTCCAGTCAGCGGGGATAAGTATGTTAAGTATGTCTAATGCTGAGTTTCCACCAGCAGCATTGGTGTCAAATTTGGGAAATCGACAATTTTTTATAGAGACGCCGCGCCGCCTCCTTGTCATAAAACTCGGTTTTGGCGTTTGTCGTATGACGCTTTAATGTCATTCTGCCAAAAAATGCCAAATTACTGACGTTCTTGCCTTGTATATTATGTGCTATTAATGGTGTAATTTTAGTTCTATTTTATAGTTTAAAAAGTGTATTAAATGCTGCAACGTAGAATAAATCAAGCGGATTGTATAGGATTGAATAGTGCATATAAAGATCATCCAGTAATTCCACATCTTACTTATGAGGATACATGCATTGCCATAATAACGTTTAAGTGGAAAATTGATAAAATTTGGAAGATATAATAATCATATATAAAGGAGGATTCGTAACATCTTCCTAACTACTGGAATGCTGGTGACAGAATGGAGTGTGCCATCTGCCGGGGTATCACACTGCTTTTCATATTGTACAAAATGTTTTTTAGAATTCTCTTAGATGTTTTATATAGCTTGATTTTAAAGAGTGTGAGATCGTGTCCCGCCGCACGCAGTTGGCCTATTGTATTTCCTCTGGTTTGTAGTTCACTCCGTTTTGGGTTAGCTTCCGTGAACCAAATTTGATCTCTCAAAGATTCTTGCGACGTCCGTGAGTCTTGATTCCTTTATTGCAGTGATTGAAATAAAAGGTGATCCCAGACATTTCAATCTGCTGTTGTGTAGTGACGGGCATATTAGCAGAGGTAGTGCTCCCCTTCAAACAAAATACTAGTTTGCGTACGTTCCCGGAACGTTCCGCGTAACGGCGGACCGTGCAGACTTTTGCGGACTTATGCACGTTCTTTTGCCTAATGTCTCATTTTCCATGTTGCATCACCTACATAACGGTGATTCAATGACTCTAATTTTGTGAAGATGAAGATGAACAGTGTCCTATTATAATGTTTGTTAATGTTTTCAACTTACGTCGACCACAGTTAATTAAAAATGAGAAATCCTTTTTGTTAGGTTCTTTAAAAACTGCGATCTTGTTTGTCTGCAAGTATCAAGTGTCTCCCATTTTAAAGTATGAAGTTCATTCATGTGGTTTTGGATATTAGTTCTCCTGAGGTATATGGGGTATGCCTATGGCAGTTTCCGTCCGATAAGAGAGATTTCTGATCCTTTACGTTCAAGTTCATCGGCAATTTCGTTTCCAAAAAAGCCAGAATGGCCTGAGATCCATATTAACTCTATAGAGTAATGTTGGGCTAGCTAATAGGTTAGATTGATGTTAGAATATACGTCTCTTAGATAAAAAGACAAACGCACGCAGGTCTCAATTTGGATCCATTGGCTAATAGGTTAAGAGTTTTTTTGCAATCTTTCAATAATCCCGACCTGGTTATGTAGGTGTCAAGAGCGCGTAAAGCAGCTTGACTGTCTGAAAAGAATCGTATAGTTTCGTTCTTTACTAATTTTTGTGTATGGGATTTTTACCGTAAATTTTCTTTCGAGATAATGAATCCGTATTATTTATGTGATCGTTCTTCATAAACAGAGATAGCTCTATAACAAAGCGGATTATGATAATATGAGTGCATGGCCAGTTTGGGAACCCGAACTGATACACTGTTGTTGTTTTGCTTATACGTAGTGCAGTTAATAATGCTTCGTCTTCAATGTACAGGGGTAGAGGCGGAAGGTTTATAAAGTTGGCACCGTTGAATTCTTTGAAGTAGCACGGCGGCCGTTTTAATCGTGACCTTGGCCACCACCACAAAATTACTTCAAAGATAAGCATTGGTCTAATAATTACTGTATATATCCAGAATATAATACTTTGTGAGATAAGCCCCAGTTTCCCAAAAGCTCTGCGGCATTGCCAAAAAGCTTTGCAAGTTTTATTAGTTTTTTTCTCCAAGTTTTTAACACCATATTTCTACAATAGATAGTGCTTGTTGCATAACGTTAATTATAATACTTTCCTCGTTACTTTATCCTTACCTATGATATGGATCGAAATATCATCAGAAAAACCGATTGTAAAGTAGCTTAGGCTGTTCAATTTATGGAGTAAACCATCAATTACTAGGCACCACATGAGGTGTGAAAGTACACCACCCTGTGGACAGCCTTAAACAACTTTAGCCTGTAAACTGACCTATTTCCAGTCAAATCGAATTGTGCAATTTTGAATCATGTTGATCATCCAATTGATCCAATTTCCTTTCTTTCTTTTAGTGATTGAAAGTTTATTTTATTAAAAGCACCTTCTATGTCTATTGTCTAGGAAGACTGAAAGTGTCTGTTTTTTAAAGTCAATGTGAGAGACTGCAATATGAAGTGCTTTTTCTACTGCTTTACCGGAAAGGTTTATGCGTGTACCTTTTTTTAAGAGGTTTCAAATGTAATGATGCTTGTACTTAAAATGATGTTAAAATAATTGGACGAAATGAGTTTGCTGACTTATAGTTGTTTTTGCCTGGCTTCGGAATAATGACTATTCTAGCAAATTGCCGCTCACACCTGGTAAGTCTTTCTTTTAATATCATTTTACAATTAATATCTATTGATAATATTAAATATAAATTTGGCAGACATTCCATGCCACACACAGGCTGTGGGGCGCTTCGTTAAAATGGTGACACAAGACTCCTTAAAAATGCCCGTATGCCAACATTTTACACTAAAGCAGATTTTGCAATTCTTGATTAATTTGCCATGTCCTACTTTGGTTGGTTGGTTGGAAAGGGAGTGAGACTCGCTGTGAGCCACCTGTGAGGCCGGGCCAAGAACTGCACTACGTCAGTTCCCCTCCCACCCTTTAAAAGCCAGCAAGTAGGGGAGGTTAATTTCTTGTTTTTCTGCAATTATGTCTTTTTTAACGCAAGATGGCTTTTTTTGACATCTGCAGAAGTTTGGGATAGTTGTTTTTTTCTCGTATTGTACTTCAAGGCCATGCATACTACGCACTTAAACATGAGCTCGCTTGGACAGCATTTACTTTCACCCCTCAGATTTTTCGTATATCTGTTAATTGTTGCTCAAATTTATAAACTTTAAGTACGATGCGTGACCGATATTGACGAGTAGCAACTTTTACGAACTATTACGATTCGATTTGAAATTTTTTATGTTTGTTACTCCGATTGTAACCATGGCTCTTGGTTACGCCTAAAGAAACGCCGAGTTTCATTGTATT